>JBBYHL010433788.1:55000-61143 GCA_038381835.1 Adansonia madagascariensis
TTGAAAATAATACCAGAGATTTGTTATTTTGGGTTCAAAGTTGGTTACGTATGGGGAAGGATTAGCACCCCTACAACGCTCGAAAATCGGTACCATCTAACTATATCTTACTTGAATCTCAGTTTCCTCAGTTCCATTTTTATCATTATTTAAATATAATTTCCTCTAATGCCTAAAATTTTGGTAAAGATACGAGTCTGAGTTTTAATGAAAATTTTATCACCTATGCACCTTGGAGAGCTGAACATAAGGGTTTTTGATGAAAATGATCTCTGGATAAGTTTTTTTTTAAAATCAAATATTTCATGCCCAACGCTGGAGAGATACTGACATAAGATATCATTTTGTGATTCTGAAAATAATTTTTAAAACATCAATGCTCGAGGCCCCTACAAAAGGAAACGTATTAATAAGATAAGAAATGAAACAATAAATAAATCCACATAAAAATAAACACAAAATACATAAAAAAAAAGGGGTGATCGAAATGTGTCTCATAGTTATCTTCAATTATTGATGAATAGCCAAGATGACAACGTTGAGACTTAGTCAGATTCAGTGAAAATTTGAGGAGAAAAAAAGATTTCGATGACTCAGGGATGTCCTAGAAAAATGTTTGAATTTTAAAAGGAATATAGAGAGCGAGGTTAGAGTATCCCCTCAGAAGAGTAGGGTTGAAGTATTCCCAATGGTGAAAATTTGATGTCATATTGAGGTAAAAGCGGGGTTGGTGTATCCTCTTAAAGTAAGAGGGTTGGAGTATCCCTAAAATTAGAGGTTTGATATTGGATTTGAGTTAAAAGTGGGGTTGAAGTATCCCCTCGGAATAGTGGGGTTAGAGTATCCCCAAAAATAAAAATCTTTGACATTAAAAGTAATGGGTCATATTTTTGAAAAAAAAAAATTTAAAAATCGAGAGCTAAAGTTTTGGCTAAAATGTTCCTCTTTTGTTTAGCCTTGGTTCGAGTCTAAAGGGCTTAGGCCATGGGAATGGGCCGAGTAGATCATGAGGCATTCAAATGCCTCAATAAGAACATTTCGAAAAGTAGGCTAGACATAGAGGACAGTGTTGCGTTGTTTCTCTTTTTGAATTTATTTTGAGCTCACCCAAAGGTTCCCAAAGGTAAGCGAGGTACTGTTGGAAAGGTAACTCAGTGACGATTGACGTAAAAATATTCCAAAAATCATAGAAAATCACTTTCTAGGTAGAATTAATTTTTGAACTTCAACTTGTCTTGACACTAGTAGCTTGTACAGGGTAAAGGTATGATGGATTTTGAAAAATCATTTTGGATTCATCCGGAATAGTTAAAATACGAATAATACCTTTGCAAAAAGGGAATTTCATGAACTCTATGGGAAAAATATTCAAAGGTTCCCGAATAGTAAACTACTCTCTGGATCTAGGGGTTTCAGACAATGAAGATTCAAAAAATTGTAACTATTTCATCCGAGATGATCTGAAGGTAAATGAGATATCGTTGGAAAGGTAATTCAAAATCCTTCAAGGGAAAAATACTAATACATTCTAGATAAATAATTTTTTAGAACCAAACCATTGTGCTATTAGAACAAAATAGGGGAGGTGTTTGATATTTTTGGTTTTTCATTTGGTTGAGCTCGGGCCATGGACGTTCGAACGTCTGTAACCAAGATGAGGGGTTAACATGGGCATCACGAGTTCATTCCACAGTCCTGAAGTAGTTTGGGATAATGGAACAACCCATTGACCATGCCATCATGAGGGTGTTTGGCTAAGGATAAGGATTCATAATTTCTTAACTAAAAGATTTTATATCATTTTTTTTTGGAAAACCAGCATTCTTATACTCATTCTTCCATGAATCCAGGACTGAATGCTTGCTTTAACCCCAAGGTTGGAAAACTAACTTCATAAAAATCTTAAGCCCATGTTATTCTCCATGTATGGAGATAGCATATGCCTAACTTAGAGGGGTACTCTTTGAAATCGGGTTTTCTAGCATTCAAACAAACATTTCAACACAAACAAAGTGCTATAAACATGATATAGAACATGGAGAACATGTATGCATAAAAAAAGAATACATGGAGATGATAGATAGATGCATGAACATACTTAGGATGAACATGCTGAAAAAAAGTAGCATTTTTATTTCATGGAACCTATTAAACTGCTAGGAAATGCATGAGAACATTTATGTCATGTTAAGATACATACTTTAAACATGAGATGCAGATGTGAATGTGGAAGGGACATGGCAAGGTTGCATGGACAGAGGCTGTTATGGTGATGAAAATGCAAAGGAGCATGCTTAGTTAACCAAACAGCATGAAGGCACCAAGAAGAACATCAAGATCCTAAACTACCACAACCAAAGCCACAAAAAAAGCATGGGAGTCCTAAGATGACCATAAAAGCATAAAAAGGGTTTACCAAGATAATGTTAATGACAAAACAAAAACTACAAAGATCAAGGTAGAGGGGATATACTAAAAAACTTGAACTTCCCTTTGTCTCGAATCAGTGGCTGTAGGCTTAATTTATTCCTTCTCCTTGCTATTATTTAGCAAAAAAAGGATGAAAAGAGGTAGCTTTTTGGTTGTATAGCTAATTATGAGGTTTTTAAAGATCAAAATATGTGCAAAGTTAGATTCTTGAAGGTTTTCCAGTGGTGGTTTGGGGTAGCTACGGGAATAGAGTATGGAATTTAATGAAATAGTGTTTTTCGAAGTGTTTTTGGGGCTGAGAATGGCTGGAGGATTTGTGGGGATGGGTGAAGAGTTTTCTGGGATTGCTGAAGAGTTTTTCTTTCTCTTTGAGGTAGTTGGGTTTTTTTTTTTGAGGTAGCCTTCTCTATGATGTTGTTCTCTTGTTTTAGCCCTTCCTTTTTAGAAGACAATGCAAAGGGCCGCATTAATTTTTCTTCTGTAGCAGGGCATATCTTCAACTGCCATGTTCAGTTGACTTCCTTCTTATTGGTTCTGCCATGCTAATCAAGGAGGCAGAAAGGCTGTGAAAGCCTACAAGCCGGAGATATGCTTGCGACCCTCTTACAACCATATATTTTAGGAAAGTGACACTTGTCATTAATTGTTTGGACTCCAAAAATTTGTTAGAATCCATTAATGAACCCATAGCTAAGGTTTGCAATGTTTTATGATAGTTCCTTGGTGCAAAAACATCTTTAAATCAAATTTTGAATGGGTAATGCGAAAGCTAAAAGGTGGCTCGAAGTAGCCAAAATGGCCTGCGTGTATTAATACACATCACTCTGTATCGATGCTCAAGGCAAATTTTATGCATGAGTATCGATATAGGGATACTTGTATCGATACTAAGAGCATAAATTATTTCTAGTCTTGAGACTTTGAAACCTGTATCGATACTCCATGGACTTGTATCGATACTCATGCTTGTGCATCGATACATTTCACCAAAAATCATAATTTACTGCTAAGACTTGTATTGATACAATTGTCGCAACATGGTCCAGATATGAATCCTAACCAAGCCCGACTTAAATGGCCTTCATTCCTATATTTATTAAATTTATTATTATTTTATATTCTTTTATTTGTCTAGGCCATATCATTATTAACATCTTTTTATTTTTAGGGACTGGGTAGTCGAGATGAACCGCTCACTCGACTTAACTTTAAATAGTCATTACGAAATGACTATTTATTTGGAGTTGCTACCAATCTATTTGGGTTAGGTGAGATTGGCCACCTATCAGAGTTTGTATTTCGAGGGTTACGAAACCCTAGAATACAACCTCCAAGGCCTACGATCATACCAGAGATCATATAAAAGGGTCCGAGAGTCGGTTACAATCACAAGTAAGGATCAACCCTCTCGTGATGCCCAAAAATCGGTACCTTATTAATTACATTTTAACTTGAATTTTAATTTTTATTTGGCTTCAATATATGGCTTTTAATTATAATTCCTGTATTGTTAAAATAAGATTTTATTATTTCCATAAGAGAAAATCGAGGTTTTGAATTTTTAAAAAATTGAAACGTCTTACGCACCCCTACCGGAAAACCAATGGGACACGAAAGTTTTCATTATTCCCTTTTATACCCCAACGGAGAACCAAAGGGACATAAAAGGTTCTAAAAAAATTTTTCACATCCTACTGGAGTACCTGGTAGAATGTGAAAGGTTTTTATTTGTATAAAATTCTTGATTCTCATTTTGAAAAAGGTACCTCATCATTAGAATGATTCGTAAAACCCCTATCACATATGGGTTGGAGGAATTTCACACACCATTCTAACTCTGAGACATGGCCTTTATTTTCCAAAGACATACAAATTTTATTTGAAAGAAAAATAAAGGACATATGACTCAGTCTAGACACTGAAATACTAATTAGAACCCAAGGACTAAAACATAAAAGAAAAAGGAACCTATCCTTAGAGTATACCTTCGGCATAGAAACACTCGGTGGTTACTTAAGACTAGGTTTTAAGAATAATTAAAATATCTTTAAGGCTTATCGTCGACACTTAGGCACCCGGTAACTACTTAGGATTTGGTTTAAAATAATCCTAAGGCTTACCATTGACACTAAGGCACCCGGTAACAACTTAGGATTGAATTCTAAGGAAAATTAAAATATTCCTAAGACTAACCATCGACACTAAGGCACCCGGTAACTACTTAGGATTTGGTTCTAAGCAAAATTAAAATATTCTAAGGCTAACCATCGACACTAAAGCACACGATAAGGAAAATTATGAAACTACCCTTAAGGTATACCTTCGATATGAAAGTATCCTGGTTACCCTAATGGATTCAAAAATAACCTTAAAAGGCTAAAGGAACCTTAAACTTTCACCTTTGGCATAAAAGCATCCTAGTGAGAAAATTATGAAAATGTCCCTGGTGTATACCTTCGACATGAAAGTATCCTGATACCCCTAATGGACTAAAAAATAACCTTAAAAGGCTAAAGGAACTTTAAACTTTCACCTTTGGCATAAAAGCATCCTGGTGAGAAAATTTATGAAAATGCCCTTAGGTATGCCTTTGGCATAAAAGTATCTCAGTACCCCCTAATGGACACTAAAATGATAAAAACTGGATGAACCTATCCTAAATGTGCACCTTTGGCATAAAAGCATCCTGGTTACTATCTAGGACTCGATTTTAGAAAAAATACCAAAATGGCCCTAGGGTATACTTTCGACATGAAAGTATCCTGGTACCTTAATGTATACTAAAATGATGAAAAGTAGATGAATTTAGTCTAAATGGAAAAGCTAAAAGTTTAAGTTTGATTTAAAATACAAAATTTGCAATCAAGCCCCTAAATTTTTGAAAATTACATTTCGTATCCTTTGGAGGACCAAACAATTACAAAAAGTTTTGAAAATTTTAATATCCCTACGGAAGGCCATAAAAAAATAGAAATTGTTGAAACTGATGAAACGTACATTTTGCACCCTAAATATGAAAATTTGCTATTTAGTCCTTACACTTTTCTAAATATTCATTTTAGTCCCTACACAATAAAATAACCTAAAAATCATAAAAAAAATCATATGAAATTATGCATGAAAATGTAGCCAATATATCAACAAAGATTCGGCCAAATATCTTGCCCAGGTTTTTTTTACAATTTACAAAGTAACCCTTAAACTTTGTAAAATTACATTTTGACCCCTATATGGTAAAGTACCATAACAAATAATTTAAAATCATCAAACCTTCAAAGAATCAACACAAAAGTCATGGTAACAATATGCAAGAAGGTTCGGCCAAGCAATTTTAGCCATAAAATATAATTTTCATATTTTACAATTTAGTCCCTAAACTTTCTAATATTTACAAAATGATCCTTAAAGTATTAGAAATGCCTTAAAATTGTTTACAAATACACATATCAAAAATCTCATGGCCTACAAAGCTCTCAACCAAGCCAAAAATGTCAAAAAAAAAACTTTTATAAATTTTGTAATTTAGTCCCTATGTTTACTAATATAACAAAATAATCTAAAAATCATGAAATCAAAATAAAAATAAGCACAAAATGATCATGAACAATTCCAATCGGATTTGTCCAAGATGGAAATCATGAAATACATACATGCTTTGACATAAAAACCATGGAAATAAGCATAAATAATTATCATCAAACTTAAATCAAAGT
>JBBYHL010433839.1:0-16872 GCA_038381835.1 Adansonia madagascariensis
TTAATATAAATATATAATACCTTAAATTCAATTATAACTCAAAAAATAACATGAACATGATATAAATATATTAAAAAATCCACAAAAATAGAAAAAAAGGGCAAAGGAAGCATTCTCCTAGGTCTTAGGTTTAGAGGATTGCTTTAATCTATTCTTCCAAAAATTTTAGAGACGTTATCAGTGTATCTATATCGTATTTTAATCATATTTATGATATTTTTATAAAAATTTTAATATCTTACATTTTGTCTTTTTAGTGTCAATTTTTTTGTCGTACCTTTATTATTTATTCATTTTGTGTTCATTATGATTTTAAGTACAAAAGTTAAAAAAAATTTCTTATTTATTATAATAACTACATATTGTAAATGTTTATAATTTAATAATTAATTTGTAATTCTCCACAAAATAAAAAAAAATAGAAAAAATGCTAACTGTCAATTTAATATCAAATTCATTTATAATTCCCCACAAAAATTGAAAAAAAAAAAAGAAGAAGGATGCTGAGTGTCAACTTAATCTTAAATTTCTTGAGGTAAGTTCAATACGATGTTATGAATATGTACATGCCATATTAATATGATACGATGTTGTTATTAAAAAGGTATTTCCCGGCAAAACTAAACAATAAGCCTAAATTGAAAATTTCAAATAAAAAAATTTAAAAGGCTCAAGCTTTAATATTTACAACTTACAACTGAATCGTTATAATGTGATATCTCCGTACAACCAGTTAACTATAAATCAAATTATTATTTATAGATAAAAAGATAACATTTTAATAACTTAATTGGTCAAATATATCATTATTGTTATTTTTTAAATGATTTCGAATATAAGTTCAATTAAAATTGGCAGGAGAATAATTAATCATTAATTACATATTATTAACATATATTAGACTTATTATTACTACAAAGGTACTATTTGCATATAAATAATAATCAAAGTTTATTAATATTCACTTTCGTCTTAATAATTATATTTATTTCAATTACGATTTTTTTTTTGTTATAAAACATAATTCGTTGTGTTTTATATTTTGTAGTTGATAACTTGCTAATTGCCTAATTAATTGAACAAATATGTGCTAATATTTTATCATATCACAAGTTTACAATGATGAAATTGGAAATTGAGGAATGACGGCAAGCAATCGTCAATTCACATTAGTGATGACATCTAATGAAAAATTTGTAAAGAAAAAACAAATTGGTAAAATAAAAAATGAAAAAATAATTTAATATTGACATTAATTGTCTTCTATTTTTTTCATGTGGTTGTCACGTTAATAACAAAACTATTTTTTTATAATATACAATAAATATAAAAATCAAATTCAATTATAATAACAATAGAATTATTTTATTTTATTTTTTTCTTAATTATAATTAAGAAAGATAATATTTAAAATTATATAAAATCTTAATACTAAAGAAAAATACGTTGAAAAACTATTTGAATTTATAAAATTAAAATAAATTAATAAATTATGTTATATTTATTATTTTTAAATTAAATTAATACTTTTAAAAATAAGATTATAGTTTATTTAAGTCGTACCTTTTTTTTTTTTTTTTGGTTGTACCACGTCGTTTCCTGATGAAAATCTTGCATTAGAGAAGTGACCCTAGAACTCCCCTAAGCTAAGCTGAAGCTGAAAATCCTGAATGGTGAGGTTAAAGGAAAATGAAAAAGGAAAATTAGATTTAAGGCCTATGGAGATTTTATTTTAAGAAAAAAGATAATGAAAAGTAATAATTACATCTAAGGAGATGGAAAAAGTTGCCATTCGGACTAAAAACATTGCAGAGACTAGTGAACAGGTCATTTGAAAACTAGATTGGCAAAAATATCGAAGTCTATGTGGACGATAAGCTAGCAAAGAGTCCATCAATGAATCAACACCAGCAAGACCTTTGGGAAGCGTTTGCCATATTAATAGCCATCAACATATACCTCAACACGGCCAAGTGCATTTTTGTAGTGAAGGTAGGAAAATCCCTGGGTTTTATGGTTTTGAATTGGTGCATCAAAGTAAATGAAAAAAATAGAAGCACTCTTCTATATGCAACTGCCTAAGAACACAAAAACGTACAATGCCTCAACAGTCGAATAATCACCACAAACCAATTTGTCTCAAAACTGGTAGATAAGTGTTTACCATTCTTTAAAGTTTTAAAAAGTGCTACTCGCTTCACTTGGAAGGACAATTGTCAGAAAAGTTTCGAAGAATGAAAGAGTACTTCCCTTCACCACCATTACTGACAAACCTGATAATGAGAAACGCGCTAGGTGTGTTGCTAGTGGCCAGCAATGAGACAGTCATAGCCTTTTTGGTCAAAAAAGATAGAGACCAGCAGGTTCTAATGCACTATGTCAATCGAGCACTACAAAATGGCAAAGTTAACTTGTTGGAAGTTTCATGTCTAAAAATTAAAGATATTATGAAATACATAAATTAGTTAAAAAATATTAATTTGAATGAATAAAAAATATAAATAAAATTATACAAAATTATATTATCAAAAAAAATTCAAAGAACGATTATCGAAAAAAAATTCAAAGAATGAATTTTGATCGAGTCAAGGTTTGTAACCTTTGATCTTAAGACATTTATCGCCTGCCTAAATGTGCTCGACAGATTCTGCAATACGTCTCTTAAGACTTCTCAATCTCGTTATCGATCGATAGCACTTTCAAACGGTAACACGACGAACCAAAAGAATAATATGATTTTCTCTTTCGACAATGAACCAACACACAAAGTTGCAAATTTGGATGGAAAAAGATTTTTTTCCTTCTTTCTCTACTTTTTTCGTCCTTTGCTTGAGATTTTTCATTTTTAACCAAAACCCATTAAAAACAGTTTCAGGCAATGGACTTAATGCCATAATATCAATGAACAACAGTTTTAGGCAAGGAATTTAATGCCATGAAACAAAACCATTTTAAGACTAGAATTAATACCATAGAAAAAAAAAAAGGGGCAAACAAAACTTAAGTTCAAAATTTAAAACTAAAATTATTATAGGAATGTTTATTATCAAACAATTGTTCGGGTCGGCTTAATCAACGGATTAGGCTCTAAACAGATCGATCTTTAACCCAAACTCAAGTCCAATCCATGTGTACACTATGATAGCAATTTCTCATTTACTTCGGATATTAATTGTGTAAACTAAACTCACATCGTGTATCTTAGTACATATATCACATAACCAACATCATATACGTATTTCATATTTATACACTATTAAAAAATCATTGATATCTAACAATCCCCCACATGAATGGAAATTTTTTGATTAAAATGACAAATTGACACGAAATGATAAAGAATACTTTTGAGGAGTTATTGCATTTAGATTTTAGCTTTTGGCCTTGAACTTTCCATAGTGACAACTATTAGATTTACTCGGCTAACTAGTGAACTTGATGTCTTGAAGTATTCAGCCTTTCATGTAAAGCCAGATAATAGGTGACACACAATCCCTCTTCGAATACCCTTAGTTCTCACGGTTGTGTTCATTTTAGCCCCGAACACATCCTGGTTTCAGAGAGTGCTTTAGAGAATTTAACCTTATCAATTCTCATAGAAATAGCCACGTTTCACACTCACATAAGTGATTTCTTATTAAGGGTCCTGCCATACCCCACTTGATCTTGTCAAGCTATAAGAATCATTAAAAGCATAGCTTAACCTAACTCTTTTACAGGCAGAACTGATTCATCATAGGAATAGGTAAGAGTGTTTAACTTTTCTAATGCTCTCACTAAGTTAACATAATTTAGTTGTCACTTTGAACCTAGATCTTGGGATCTCCAATCAACTAGGTTGGATTTCCATTATGTAATTTTTATTTTGTAGGCTAAAGTCCCATTCCCCTTGATGATTTAAAGACTTGCTCTCTCGTTAAGCCTTTTGTAAGCGGATAATTGATGTTATCCCTTGACTTCACATAATCAATCGAGATAACTCCATTTGAAAGCAATTGTCTTACGGTATTATATCTTCGATGAATGTGTCGAGACTTACCATTAGACAAACTGTTTTATCCCTACCAATTGCAGATTGACAATCGCAAAATATACATATTGTTGGCACAGGTTTCGACCAAACTGAAATATCTTTTAAGAAGTTTTGAAGGCATTTCACTTTTTCCCTAGCTTTATCTAAAGCTATGAATTCATATTCCATAGTGGATCTGGCTATACATGTTTGCTTAGAAGATTTCCATGATTCTATAGCTCTTCCAATAGTAAAGACATATCCGCTGGTGGATTTTGAGTTTATGATATCCAATTTGCATCACTTTATCCTTCAAGTATAGCTGGATATCTCATATAATGCAATCCATAATTTGAGGTATATGTCAAATATCTGAGTACCCTTACGATGGCCTTCCAATGATCATATTCATAAGATACATTAGACTACCAATTATTCACAAATATTCTACCTGAGATATCGCATCACCAGTATTTTTTGTTAGATGTAAAATAACATCTATGGGTGTTTTAGCCACATTGGTGTCATTCTTATTGAATTTCTCAAGGATCTTATTCACATAATGATCTGAGTCAACACCAAACCATCCTGTGATTTAGAAATTTTAATTCCTAAAATCACATATGCTAAACCCATATCTTTCATGTCAAATTTACTGGTCAACCATGCTTTGGTGGCTCTAATTATCTCATTATTATTTCTATGATTAGCATGTCGTCTATATAGAAATAAAAAATGACATACCCCTTATGTGTATTCTTTATGTATACATATTTATCGCATTCATTAATATGAAACTCGTTTGTCAACATCGTATTGTCAAAATTTTGATGCCATTGTTTTGGTGCTTGTTTTAAACCATATAATGATTTAACAAGCTTGCACACCTTCTTTTCTTGTCCTAGAACCTTAAATCCTTTGGGTTGTTCCATTTAGATTTCTTCATATAACTCTCCATTTAGAAAAGCTATCTTAACATCCATTTGGTGTATCTCGAGATCATTAAGAGTTGCTATAGCTATTAACATTCGAATGATGTTATTCTCATAACTGGTGAATACATGTCAAAGTAATCAAGCTCCTCATTTTGCTTGTATCTCTTTATTACAAGTCGAGCTTTACACTTATATATAGATCCATTTGCCTTCATTTTCCTCTTAAATATCCATTTGGATCCCAAAGGCTTATGCCCATGAGGAAGATCTACCAGTTCCTATGTATGATTTTGCATAATTGACTATATTTCACAATTAACGGCCTCTTTCTAGAATGGTGCTTCCAAAGATGACATAGCTTTTTTAAAAGTCTGAGGTTCATTTTCTAATAGATAAGTTAGAAAATCTGGATAATATGTAGTTGGTACTTTAGCCCGTTTACTCTTTTAAGATTCAACTTATTCCTCCTCATCCTCTTGTGGATTACTACTTGAGTCCTTATGAGTTCTTTTAGTAGGCTTATTTTCTTGTGTTTCCCTGTATGGAAATACATTTTCAAAAAATAAGCATTATTTGATTCAATAACTATATTGACATGAATGATAAATCGCACTGTTATTTGCATATCCAATGAATACACAATCTACAATCTTATGTCCAATTTTGACTTTTTTAGGCGGGGGGATCGCTACTTTAGCAAGACACCCTTGCACTTTCATGTAATTATAGGAAGGTTTCTGACCCTTCCATAACTCATATGGTGTCTTATCCGATTTCTTGTGGGGTATTTTTTTTAATATAAGTTGCTGTTAAAATGGCCTCCCCCCATAAGTTTTAAGGTATCCCTGAACTAATCAACAAAGGATTCATTATTTCTTTCAACATATAATTTTTGTGCTCCACTATACCGTTTTATTGAGTCAAAGAAGGAGCGATGGTTTGATGGATAATTTCATGTTTTGTGTAGAACTCATTAAACGATGCATCATATTCTCCACCTCTATCACTTCGTATTTCCTTAATCCTTTTGCTAAGTTGATTTTCCACCTCGGTTTTAAAGAGTTTAAAGGCTTCTAAGGCCTTATCTTTGCTTCTCAGCAAATAGACGTAACAATATCTCATGCAATCATTAATAAAGTTAATGAAATACTTTTTTACCCCCTCTAGTTTGCACAAAATTTAAATAAAAAATATCCATGTAAATTAAATCTAAATGTTTGCTCCGTCTTTCTTTTGAGTAGAAAAGAGCTTTTGTAAATTTAGATTCAACACAGGTCTCGCACTTGTAATTTTTATCAATTCGAATTTTTGGAAGCAAATCCAAATTGCTAATTTTTTGCAAGGTCTTAAAGTTTACATGACCTAATCTGCCATGGCATTGATTAGAAGACTCAAGCAAATACGTAAAAGAAAAGCTCGCTTTATTATCATTCTTGTTCTTGGATACAATAGTCATGGTGTTAAGCTTAAAAAGCTTATTACAGAGAAAACCCCTCCCTACAAACATTTCAAATTTGGAAAGTACAAACTTATCAGATTCAAAAACTAACCTAAATCCATTTTTGCTCAACAGTGAGCTGGACATTAAGTTCTTACAGATTTTAGAAGCATGAACAACATTGTTTAAGGTTAGTTCTTTTTAAGAGGTCATCTTCAACACCACCTTCCCATGGCCTAGAACTTTACAGACTGAAGAGTTTCTAATAAATAATTGCTTATCCGGAGTAGCTTCTTTATGCTTGGTGAAACTCTTCCTATCAAAACATACATGGCATGTGGCACCGATGTCAACCCACCAAGTCCTTGGGTTTTCTACCAAATTCACTTCTGACACCACAACGACAAGCTCAATCTCATTATCATCAACTAAGTTAGCTTGAGCTTTCTTTTTCTTGTTCTTGTTCTGATTATGACAACAATCTTTGGCATGGTGTCCTTGTTTATAACAAATAAAGCAAGTTCCCATAACTTTTTGACAGTTATACCTTTGTTTCCATGGGAAGAACCTGAGCCAACATGTTTCCTTTTGCTGGTCTTCTTAACATTTCTACAACATTTGCTTTGGCTTTCATATTTTGAGCCATAGCTTATTTCTCTGAGCCTTGATTATCTTTTTCAATTCTCAATGGAAATCCTCCAAATTCATATCTTTTCGCTTATGCTTGAAATAATTCTTAAAATCATTCCACGAAGGTGGTAGTTTCTCAATCAACATTGCCACTTGAAATGACTTGCTTAATACTATTCCTTCGACAGCAATTTCATAGAGGATCAACTGAAATTCCTAGACCTAACTAATCACAGTCTTGGAGTCCAACATTTTAAAATCCAAAAAGTTACCAACCATAAATTTCTTTATGCTGATAGCCTTAGTTCTATATTTTTGGTCCAAAGACTCCCACAGCTCTTTTGTTGTATTCATTGGACTATACACGTTAGACAACGAGTTGTCTAGACCATGAGAATGTAGTTTTTACATAGAAAGTCTGAGTGCTTCCATGCTTTAATTGAAGCTACAGTTGTAACATCTGTTTCCCCTTCCCTTAAGAACTAGGGCCTTCTCAGTTAAAAATTTGGCCAAACTGAGGGTTGTCAGGTAGAACAAAATCTTTTGTTGCCACTTCTTAAAGTCTACCCCATTAAATTTCTCAGGTTTTTCTCTATGTGTAGCATGCGAGGGTAGTTACGCAACTGGCATACTCACATTACCGATATTTAGTTCAGCCATCAGTTATAAAATAACAGGATAAACTTAATCACGTTTGAAACACTTGTTTTAAAAACAAGTAATCCAATACACAATTTAATAATTTAATAATGTATTAAATCTTAACTCAGATATAAATTTAATCACTAAATCACAATTACATATATATCCAAACAGTAAATGTTATAACTAAATTTCAAAGTTTCAAAATATAACATCTAGACCTCTCGTGCAAGAATATATATAAATATAAATATATATATATAAAGAAGTAGTAGAGTAATTATTCTACAGGTTACCAAAGCCAACAAATAAAATATATATAAAGAATAATATATATGATCAACTAATGTCAAATCAAATAAAAATAATCTAACAAAATCAATAAATGAAAAAACCATATAAAGCATATACAAAAGCCAATATATATATATATAAGACAAAATTTTGTTATCAATAAGTATATCACAAACAATGTCATATAAAAACAACACTAAAAGACAATGAATGAACAAAACCACTATCTATGACTAAAAGGAATATATATAAAATTATATAAAACCAAAAATTCAATAACAGATCACCAATAATATTATGACAACAATTTTATCTTTAGAAGAATCTTACCAAGCTGTATACCCAGGATATAATCAAGACAATATGCAGTATTGAAAAATATCTGAAACTCCTAGATCAGTAGTGAATATGGATGATCAAAATTAGAATAGATAGAGATGATTTGTAGTATGAAAAATACGAACACTATAGAATAATCAGTATATTAACATATACCATAAACTTCTTAAGTTGTTGGAAGTTTCATGTAAAAATTAAAGATATTGTGAAACACATAAACTGGTTAAAATATACTAATCTGAATGAATAAAAAATAAAAACAAAATTATACGAAATTATATTATCGAAAAAAATTGAAAGAACGATTATGGCAAAAGAAAATTCAAAGAATGAATTTTGACTAAGTCAAGGTTTGCAACCTTTGACCTCAAGACGTTTATTGCCTACCTAAACGTGCTCGATAGATTTTACAATATATCTCCCATGCCTCCTCAATCTCGTTACTGATTGATAGCACTTTTAAGTAGTAACACGATGAACCAAAAGAATGATATGATTTTCTCTCTCGATAGTGACACAGCACACAAAGTTGCAAATTTGGATGGAAAAAGATTTTATTCCTTCTTTTTCTACTTTTTTTGTCTTTTGCTTGAGATTTTTCCTTTTTAACAAAAATCCATTAAAAACCATTTCAGGCAATGGACTTAATGCCATAATAGCAATGAACAATAGTTTCAAAGAAGGAGTTTAATGCCATGGAGCAAAACCATTTTAAGATAAGAATTAATACCATAGAAAAAAATGGCAAACAAAACTTAAATTCAAAATTTAAAACTGAAATTATTATAGGAATGTTTATTATCAGACAATTGTTTGGGTCGGTTCAATTAACCAATGGATTAGGCTCTAAATAGATAAGGCCTGCTCAATCTTTAACCCAAACTCAGGTCCAAATCCATGTGTACACTATGATAGCAATTTCTTATTCACTTCAGATATCAATTGTGTAAATTAAACTTACACTGTATATCTCGGTACGTATATCACACGACCAACATCATATACATATTTCATATTTATACATTATTAAAAAATTGATATCCAACATAGCTACACGTTGCTAGAAAAGATTGCCTTTGCCTTAGTTGTGGCTGCAAGAGATTACAATAATATTTTCAAGCTTGTCGTATCATCTTCCTTATTGATCAACCCTTAAAGGAAGTTCTCCAAAAAACAAAAATTTTAGGGAGAATGGTGAAATGGTGTTTTGAGTTCAATGAATTTGGACTTTACAAACTAAAAAAATACTATCAAGGCCTAAGCTCTTAAAGATTTCATAGTTGAATGCTTATTTCCCTCTTCTCAAAGGGCAAAAATAATGTGAACAAGCCAGAATCTCACAAGTAGCAAAACCCGACAACCGAAAGCCTCTGAATGATGGTAGACAAGCAAAAAGTAGACACTTTGAACATTGCATGTAGACGGTTCATTAAAAAAGGAGTGATTGCAAGTATTCTACTGAAGGATCCTGCAAGGACATATTGGCAATATGGGCTATCCTTTAGACTTTCAGCCTCTAATAATGCCACCAAGTATGAAGCATTTTTGGCGAGAATGGAGTTGGCCCTACAACTCGATGCCTAAAAACTATTTGCTTCACTGATTCCCAACTTATGGCCAAGTAAACAAATGGGAAATATGAGAGAACCCATGCTTGGTAAGTGCTACGAGATAACCACAAACCTCTGCAAGCAATACGAGTATGTTAAGGTTCAATAGATCATTAGAGACAAAAAACTAGAGTGGACTCTCTATCAAAACTTGCTTCGACCATGGAAGTCAAAGAAAGGGGAAGATTACACTAGGTTGTTGTCCCACCCCAAGTCATGAAACCAATAAAGAAATCCTTGATATAGCCACAGGTAACTCGTGGATGAACCTTATAATCAAGATTTTAAGGATAGTCTTTTGCTACTAGAACAAAAAGAGTGGATCTTGTTGTGGAATGGCGTTGCCAGATACCCTTTTATTGACAATGTCTTATACTAATAGGTGTATACAAACCCTTAGTTATAATGTGTGGAAGAGCAAGAGGTGGAATATGTATTAAGGAAAATACATTATTTTTATTATTCTTATTATCTTGGAGCATATCGTTATTATTTTATTATTCTTTATTTTTATTTATTTATTTTTATGTCTGTGGACTGAGTTATCGAGATGAATCACTCACTCGAATTAACTCTAAGCAGTCATTGCAAAATGACCATTTATTTGGGGTTGTCACTGATCTATTTATTAAGTGATATCAGTCACTTATTAGAGTTTTTGTTTTGAGGGTTACAAAACCCCTAAAACAAAACCTAAGGTCCACATTGATACCAAAGATCACATGAATGGTTTTGGGAGTCAATTACAATCACAAATAAGGATCGACCCTCTCGTGATGCTTGAAAATTGGTACCTTATTAATTATATGTTAAGTTAAATTTTAATTTCTATTTGGTTTCAATATTTAAAATTTAATTATAATTCCTATAATATTTTATTAAACAAATTTATTGTTCTGAGAAAAGTTGGGTTTTATTATTTTTGGAAATCAAAATGTCATTCGTACCATCCCAAAAAACCAAGAGGACATGAATTCTCTATCTCCCTCGTTGGAGAACCTGTGGAACACGAAAGGTTTTTATTTTTACAAAAATCAAAAAAATCTTGACTTTCATTTTGAAAAGGGTGTCCCGTTATTAAAGTAATCCATAGAATCCCTCGCACATTCTGGTAAGAATTCCACGTGTTAATTTAATTAAGAGACACTGCCTTAATTAAAAAATATCCAATTTTATTAAAAATAATAATCCTAAGACCTAAAAATTGTCCAATATGACGAATCTATTCCTAGTGTGTACTTTCGATGTGAAAGTATCCCAGTAAACACATAGGACTTGGTTTTAATGCAAAATTATAAAAACACCTCTAGGTTATACCTTTGACGTAAGAATATCCCGGTTATCCTAAGGACTTGAAAAAGTGTGAACCTATCCTAAATATGCACCTTTGGCCTAAAACCATCCTGGTGCTTACCTAAGACTCGACTCAATGGAAATTTACCAAAATACCCTTAAGGTATACTTTTGCATAAAAGTATCTTGATACCCTCACGGAAACTAATATGATAATGAAATGACAAACTTGTCTTAAATATGGACCTTTGACATAGAAGCATCTCCGTTACTATCTAGGACTCGGTTCTAGGTAAAATTACCAAAATGCCTTTAAGATATACCTTCGACGTGAAAGTATCTCGATACCCTAACAGACAATGGAATAATGATGAAATGATGAATCTACCCTAAATAAGGAAACTAAAGTTCAAAATTTGGCTTAAAATGCAAAAATTATAATTTAGCCCTTAAACTTTTGAAAATTTCATTTCGTACCTTATGAAAAACCAAGAGAATATAAAAAGTTTTAAAAATTTTTAACCCCTATGGAAGATCGTAGAAATAATAGAAATTTTTGAAAGTGAAGAAATACTAAAATTGGCTACTTAGTCCCTAAACTTTTCAAAATTTATAATTAAGCCCTACATGAAAAAATACCATAAAAAAATTAGGCACATAGAAATAAACATGAAAAACACAACAAATATATTCATGAGGATTCCAAACACCTTGGCCTTGAAACAAAAATTTTCAACATTTTACAAAATAGTCCTTAACTTTTCTAATTTTGCATTTGAGTCCCTACATGGAAAAATACCATAAAATCTCATTGAAAATCATCAAACCATGTAAGAATCAACACAAAAATCATGAGGAAAAATATACAAGAAGATTCAGCCTAGCATTTTTAGTCGTAAAACATAATTTTTTTATATTTTGCAATTTAATACTTAAAACTTTTTAAAATTGCAAAATTACCCCTAAAATGTTAAAAATACCTAAAACATGTTCCAAAACACACAAAACCAATTTCCATGCACCCTATGAAACTCTAGGTCAAACAAAAAATGGCACAAAAAAGTTAACATATTTTATAATTTAGTCCCTAAAATTTCTAATATTTATGAAATAATAAAAAAACATGAATTCAAGATAAAAAAAAAGCAAAAAATCATCATCATCATTATCAATTCATATCAAATTCGGCCAAGGTGAAAATTGTCATGTATATACATGCTTTGATATAAAAAACGTGAAAATAAGCATAAATAATTATTATTAAACTTAAAAAAATAAAATCATAAAATAAATATACTAATATACTAAACAATATATTAACACCAAACATCTTGAAAGGAACAATATAAACATCATCATAAATACAGCAAAATCAAAACAACAACAAAGATAATATTCTATATATAGAAAAACAAGATTTAACTAAAAAAAAAAATCACAACAAATATACAAAATTTTCTAAGTCATCATTAGCCTTTCAACATGGATGAAAATCCATGAGTCTTAATATGATTTTGACTCATAAATGAGATGAAAAAAATGAATAAAATGAAGAAAAACAAAAGGAATAATGTTTTTACCTTGAAAAACTTAAGAAAACTAAGTTAAAAAAAAGATTTTCTTTTGTATTTTTTTTATCAAATGCCAAAGACCCTAAATGAACAAAAATCACCCCTATTTATAGTGATGAAGATCAGCTAAGGCATAAAAGAATCATTGGCTGAATGGTTTCTACACCACTCTAAAAGAATTTTTTTTCAATTCATTACATGTAATTATTATTTGGTATTTTGATTTAATTTAAATTTATTATTTTTGTCCTCTTATGGCTTAGGTCATCAATGACATAACTCATTTCTAGAGCATTTTATGTGATATTTGTATCAATATGTAAAATTATACCATAAAAATTAATTACAAAGACTAAATTACATAAATTAAAAATTTATGCATTTGAAATAAAATTTCATATAATCAATCTAATTTACTCTAATAATAAAAATAATTTTTAATTTGCAAGAAAAATATTAAAAATAACAAGCTTGTAAAATTTTACAAGAAAAACCTTTAACGGGAAAAATTATTATATGTAAAAAAAATATAAAACTCATAAAATAAATTGAATTTGCACAAACTGAACTAATATATCTCACAATAATATTATAAGAATTTTAAAAATTATAAACTCAGAAAAATCTTGTCAAAAAAATTTACAGTGTAGAAAATTTCGTATTTAATAAACAAGAAAATTATGAAAGAAAATGCAAAACTTATAATATAAAATGGATTTTTCAAAACTGATTTAATATGATTTAAAAAATAATATTTGAGAAATTTTGAAAATTATAAACTTAGAAAAGTCTTCTAAAAAAAATTCAAGGAGTAGAAAACTCTGTATTTCTAAAACAGGAAAGCTTCTAAAATTCAGAATAAATAAATGAATTTTCAAAAGTTGATTTAATAGTAGTTAAATTTGAATATTTAAAGAATTTTAAAATTTAAAGCTTAAGAGAATTCCACCGAAAATTTTATAAATACAGGAAAGTTAGTATTCTAGAATCAAGAAAATTTCAAAAAATACAGTGAAACTTATATAAAATGAGTTAAATAAAACATATTATCCAAATATTAATTTACAAAATGATAAAGATGAAAATCCTAGGTCCAAAATAATTTTATCAAGAAAATTTTCATGAGTATGATACTAGTGGTATTGTGAAAAATTCAAAATTAATTACAAAAATGAGTAACTTGACACCTTGTGGTATAAAATGCCAATATGAAATTTCCTTGAATATTTTTGATTTTTTAGAGTGCGTATTGACATAAATACGACATAGGTATTGATAAAAGTATATTATAGTCAATTTCCCATATTTTAAAAAAATTCTCAAAAGATTCCTAAAATTAGAAAATTTGAGAAGAAACTATTAAAAAATAATTTTTTCTTAAATATTCATCTTATATATATATGAAATTAGAGATAAGAATATGACTTTTCTGTCACGTGAAGTTATGGCCATTTAAATATGAATAAAAAGGTCTTAAAAATGTCTTGTTTATCTAAAAAAGATCATTTCTAATGAGGGTGGCTGTTAAGTTTTCAATCTCGGATTTTCAAGATTATCAAAAAAGAGACCTGGATGAAATTAGGTATCTACAGTTATCGCTTTTTGATCGTTACTGAGAATCAAGAATAGGGCAAAGGCCGAATAGACATAATTTTGTTCGGGTTGTTAAGCCTTGAAAAGTAATCTAAAGTAATAATGAGCATAACAATTAATTAACCAAAGATGAATCGTTAAATTAAACAATGACGAGGATGGAACCTAAGTCAAAAAGGGTTGACTAGGACAAAACCATACTAGTCAATGAAAAAAGTTGACTGAGATAAAACCTATAAGTCAGCAAGTGAAGGGAGTTGATTGAGACTACACCGATAAGTCAACAAAAAAAAAGTTACTTGAGACAAAACCTACAAGTCAACAAATGAAAGGAGTTGTCCAGGATAAAACTGACAAGTCAACATAGGTAAAGGTTGACCGAGATAAAACTAACAAGTCAACATAGGTAAGGGTTGACCGAGACAAACCTAAAGTCAATAAATAAAAAAAGGTTGACTGAGATGAAACTAACAAGTCAAAATAGGTAAAGGTTGACCAAAACGAGACCTATAAGTCAACATAGGTAAAGGTTGATCGGGATAAAACTGATAAGCCAACATAGGTAAGTGTTGACCGAGATGAAATTGATAAGTCAACATAGGTAAAGGTTAACCTGGATAAAACCAATAAGTTAACAAATAAAAAGGGTTGACTGGGATGAAACTGACAAGTCAACATAGGTAAAGGTTGACTAGGATGAAAACTATAAGTCAGCAGAGGTAAGGGTTGACCAGGACAAAACCGACAAGTTAACAGAAGAAAAAAGTTAACCAGGACAAAACTGACAAGTCAACAAATGAAAAGGGTTGACTGAGATGAAACTGACAAGTCAATATAGGTAAAGGTTGACCAAGATAAATCAACAATTGAACATAAGTAAGGGTTAACCGGGACAAAATCGACAAGTTAAAAAAAAAATTGAATAGGACGAAACTGAAAAGTCAATGTAGGTAAAGGTTAACGGGGATAAAATTGACAAATCAACAAATGAAATGGGTTTGGGATAACATTTGATGATTGGTCAATTTTAAAAGATGAGTGACTTACCTTTTGATTTTAAGGGAACAAGCATGATCATCATTCTTGGATGCAAATTATTGAATGCAAATGCATGCAATAATGCATATAATGAATTCTTGAATGCATATGATGGTGTAGGGAAAATGAAACTACTCCGATGCTTAGGATTGAAGGCATTTTCAAAAAATATTATGAATATTATTTTCTTTAGATGAATGAAGTAAAGCTAATGATGCATGGGTTTAGAGCTCCTTGTGATTGGTAAGGCGAATAAAGCTCATGATACTTGTATGTGAAGCTCCTTGTGAAGAATTTATTTTTCTCTTGTCAAATATATCCTTTAATCATAACTTCTACCTTTTTTTCTTTAATCAATTAATTTTAATCCTTTCTAGAATATCCATAGAATTGAAACAGTAACTAAGGTCTCTATAAATTTTAACATCAATCCAAAGTAATGTAAAGAAATCTTTTTGTTATTTATTTCTAAAATGTCAATCATCATTTATTAGAAGTATATGCACATGGCAAAGGTATGATAAAGGTATAAATAAAATTACAGAGGTATAATGGGCTATGATAAAGGTATAAATGAAATGATGAGGATATGAATATAGATGTGTATTTATATTCCAATAGCGGGAAGGAATACAATATTAGTTTTTTAATAAGAATATTTACAACTTATAGAACAAAATCGGATACTATTGAGATGGTTGAAATCTCTCATTCAATTTTCAAAAGTCTTCATTGAATGAAACACTATTCGTACATAGATTAATCTCTTGAAGATATCTTTGATTGCATAATGCCTTTCTTTTTAGTTTTGAGTATTCAACAAACTTTATCTCCTGTAGCATTTTGCCCGAGCCACCTTTTTTGGGTTTTTAACTTGAGGGTTTCCCCTTTTAACACCTTTTATTTATTTTTTTTCTTTTTTATTTTGTTTTCGTTTTGTGTTTTTTAAATTGCCTTTTAGGTGTAATACTTTTTACCTTATCGGCATTGATGGGATTGGGTAAAGTATGTCCATCCATTTTTGCCAGAATGAACGCCCTATGAAAAATGTCTTTTGAGCCACATAGGGTCCTTCCTAATTCGGAGCCCATTTATAGCGTGGGTTTTTCTGGCCAGGAAGAATTTTCTTTAATGCTAACTCCCTTTTGTGAAATTGCTTTTGATGGAGTTTCTTATCACAGGCTCTCATTATTCTTTTCTGATACATTGCCTATGCTAGATCGCTTCCAGATTTAACTATTCATAGTGATCTCAGAGCCATTCAAATTTCTCCAATTTGGCCTTCATTAATACTCAGAGGAAGGGAATTTTAACCTTAATCAGAAAAATGACTTTTGTTCTATATACCAACGAGTAAGGTGTTACCCTTGTAGAGGTTTGAACTAAAGTTCGATAAGCTAAGAGTGCAAAAATGAGTTTTTCATGCCAATCTTTATAAGTCTCCACCATTTTCACCATAATCTTCTTAATATTTTTA
>JBBYHL010433867.1:0-11789 GCA_038381835.1 Adansonia madagascariensis
TTTAAAATTATTATTTCGCACAAGCACCGATTCAATCAAACATATTATAATAGTATAGCTATTAATGTTACATGAATATTTATGTCTGTATACTAATCCTAAAATGAGTAATTAGTTAAGAAAACATCAATTGTAATTCATATTATGATAGGAATTCTTTACCATATATTTTTCTACAGAAGTGTACTCCATTTCACAGTAGCGGTCAACTCGTCGTCCGTTAAAGAAAAATATAAACACAGCTTTCTATGGAATTAACGACAATAACCTATAGAAAAGAAAACCGAAAATCAAATGTTTTGAAGGTAAGCTGAGACTGAGAGACATATTAAAACGCTAAACCCAATAACTAAAACAAATTAAATTCAAACTAATTAAATGGATTCAAAGCGCAGAAGATAAAACCAAAGTTAAAAAAAAAAAAAAAAAAAAAAAAAACTAGGCTCAGTAAAAAAGCCAACAGCCCCAAAAATAAATAAACCAAAGAATCTTTTCAGGGAAAAAAAAAAACCATGAAAATTCTTCTTTGGGTCAAAATTAATTGAAAAGAAAGGAACGGAAAGGAGTTTGAATTTTGGGATTGGATTATTTCTTTTTTGATTTTCCAAATGAAGCAAAATATGAAGTCGCGCGCGGTCGCGGATGGTGTTATTCGCAGCTTACCATATAAGTTGAAGGTGTATGTAAAAGCTTATGACCAAGAGGTTTGGAAAAGACGGAAGGATCTGCTGCTCTGCAACGGTAAGCAACAACAACTTCCATTGCTGGTCACTTTTTGCTTAAATAGAATCGAATCTTGTTTATATTTCTTGAAATTTGCAATCATTCGATTATTTCCATTCAAGAAAAACCCTTCGTAATAATAGTTCTTGGCCATGACATGCTGCTTTTTGTAATTTGTCAGGTTTTAAATTTATATGGATCTGTACTAGTATCAGCTTCTTTAATTACTGGGTTGTCTTATTCAGGGGAAGATCTTTTACTCCTGTTAAATTTAGTAAGGGATGTCTTGTTTGTAATCATTTCTTTTCTTGTGAAGATAAGGATTGACGTTGTTTGAGCAATTGTTGAAATTCAAATTATTATAATGGATCATTAATAGCAGTCTGGAATGTTTTTAATTTTACATCTTCAAATTTTTACGTCTTACGGATCATTTTATGTCACTTTTGTTCAGAGTTTCGGAGTGTATGGTCCTTTAAGCCGCTCAAGGAAACATGGGGGAACCGAGTAAACATCAAGATAGTCGTGGGAGAGGGAAAGTATTTACTCTCGTTCTTCACTTTTTTTTTTTTTTTTTTTTTCCCTTTTGGCATCCAAGTTTCCTTTTCCTCAACATAACCGACAATTTAATTCTTCACTATGTTTTAATAATGGGTTCAATTTTTGGTTGCTCCTAGATATGCAAGGATGTAATTGGAGAGTTGATATCTATGATATTGGGCGATAACAGTTATCAAACTGCCGTAATGCTTTCTCTCTCCTTTTTATTTTTTATTTTTGGTTTTTTTTTTTTAACCTTCTTTAGTAAGTTTCACTGTCTTGAACTTTATTCTGCAGTGGCGATTTGATGATAGGACAAATATAGCAAGAAAAGCAATTGAGAAGCTCAATGACCCACTATCAGTCTTGAAAAGGTTAAAATTATTGATGAAGCCGATTACTATGGAAAATACTTTTTTTGGTGTTAAAGCCAAAAATGCATTGGAAGTGCTCGAATCGTTGTTGGAGCAGCCAAATCATTCAGTTCTGAACCAATACCAGGCCAATGAGTTTGACAAGCAGTTCCGACTCGAAGGTAGAGTTTACGTGTTCCTAAATAATAGTCTAGTATTTTCTTTTTGTTAATTTTTTTAGATAACTCAGTAGTTGTAAGTAAATTTTAACACCTTTTTTATATATAAATATGTATTGATGTTGTTACCTATGTTGCTTTGGCTCTCTTTTTTCTTGAAATACCTGTGTCCAACACATATTTGAACATTGGTATTGAGGTATGACCCTCCAAATACATGGAAAAACTCAGAAAAATTGAACATACCCATGTCGGAAACATACCGTATATCCGACACTCACACCGGAGTTTGAGTAACATAGGTCTATACCAAAAATTTTTCTCATGTGTTGTTTGCTTTCTTTATATAGAGACAAATGTGGAGTCACATTTCCAAGTGGATACAGTTCTGAGCCAAGGCTGGCCCAATGAGAGTTACGAGCAGTTTCCTAGCCCATTCCAATTCAATGGTATGATTTACGAGTATCTTTTGCCTAAAATCCTCGTTCTGTCATGCTTCGAATTAGTACCAAGTAATAATTAAATTAATATGTGTTAAATTGTGCTTCATTTATGATTTATAACATTATGTATTTGCAGTGCATCAAATATGGTATGTTCCTATAGAATACTTTAATATTTCTTAATTTTTAATATGACTCAATAATTGTAGGTAAACCTTTAGCACTTCTTTTATATGTAAATATGTATTGATGTTGATACTTATGTTGCTCCAACACTTTTTTTTTTTTTTTTTTTTTAAAATTTTTGAAATACTTGTGTTTGAAGCATATTGGGTGTGGGTATTGGGGTATGACCCTCCAAATACATGGAAAAATTTTAAAAAAATTAAACATACCCCTGTCGGAGACATATCGATATTGGACACTCACACCTAAGTCTGAGTAACATAGGTCGATACATTTTAATCATTTAAAGTAATTTTTCTCGTTGCTGTCTTTATATGTTTAGGGCAAGAGACAAATGCAGAGTCACATTTCCCTGGGAGTCTTAAGCAAGCAATGCCGATGGTCTAGTTTTCTGTCTACTCTCCTCTTGCTCTTTATTTCCTTTTTTTTTTTTTTGGGATAAATAAATATATATTTTTGTGTTTTTGCATGCCATTGTACCATCATGCTGCTGTGCATTCGAGTATTATGTACCAGTTGAAACCTCAAATTGTTTTATGAAAAAGAGAGGAATAATCATATTATAATTTTTGAAGAACAAACTTTTAAATTAATTTAGTAAAAAGTGACGGCTTGTGACTTATAGACTACATTTAATATTTATACATCGACAAATGGTGTATTGAATATGGCCCATAAAAGAAGTCATGCTTGAATTTTATTCTGCCAGTTTGGGCTATAATTAATGCGAAAATTTACTTTATTATTCGTTCAAAAAATCAATCTTATGCCACTGAACTTGTCTTAATTACTTCATAGGTAGATGAAGATATGATAGAGTTGTCGTTCCTTAATGCTAATACTCTTTGATGCATGTATAATCTAATATTTTGGCAATACCAAAAACAGTGTTTATATGGGATATGCTAATCCCTTATTCCATCTTTTGACCATCCATTCTTACTTTGAAATTCAAATCCAAAACCTTAATATTACTGTAAGAGAGATACTTCTTGATTATATGAGCTTTCAAAATTCATATTGCTGTTTCAAAAGTTTCAGTTTGATTCAACATTTGTCGTAAAAAACCAAACCTAAACAAGAAATAAATGGCAGACACGCACACAAAAGAAATCCGAGTAGGAAAGCTGTCAGTTTCTATGCCTACTGCTGTTGATTTTTCTCCTTATTTACATGGTTATCTTCAGGTAGCCTCAACTAGTAAAGGACTTAATGTTGATCCGGTAAGTTTTTGCATCTTGTTGCAGAGTTTGTCTTGCAATCTGCATATTTTTATACCATTATCTGATTCTCTTTTCCTTGTACTTTCTTCCGACACAGTTGCAGCTTGAAATGTCAAAACATGAGGGTGGTTCGTGGGATTTGGACAGTTTTGGCATTTTGAGCAATTTCAAAAATTCGAGCAATTTGGAGGATTTGAAAACTGTGGGCAATGTGAACAATACTGTGATAGAGGCAATGCTAGGTACGTAACCCTTGTGCAATGATATAATGAAGTATTTTTTTGATTTATTGAAGATGGCTTTTAGTGTTTCATATATTCTTGATGATAATATCGAAGTAGGATGGAATCCTGAATTATCCTTAACACAGCTGTCCTGCTAATAGTAACAATTTGATCTTGCATGTGAGATATTTTTAAATCGTCACACAACAAACTTAATTGTCTTGTAAAATTTTTGAGTTCTTTTACTTGTCAATCATATATATTTTACCCTTATTTCTCCTACATTAATAACTGTCTTCTGGAATTGATGAAAAATTTAGATTGGTCTGAAGTTACCACGGTAAAAGACTACACAGTTTCGAAACACAATGCCAATGTGGTCGCTGAGATATTTGACAAGTATCCAGACATTGATGAAAAGTTTCAATTGAAGCACCCACGTAATCAGCTTGC
The DNA here is from genome assembly GCA_038381835.1 of Adansonia madagascariensis. Classification (NCBI taxonomy): domain Eukaryota; kingdom Viridiplantae; phylum Streptophyta; class Magnoliopsida; order Malvales; family Malvaceae; genus Adansonia; species Adansonia madagascariensis. The sequence goes on from JBBYHL010433867.1 coordinate 4,325, forward strand.
CATTATGACGTCACTAGCTGAAGTCTACCAAAAAACAGGAAGTGAGGCGGAGATGCTCGAGCCGAAGCAGATCGCAGGTATGAAGTTAATGGTCCAAGACATGGAATCTACCGGTTTAAAGGTTCCATGGCTAAAGGAGATGTTAGAAAAGGTCAGTAAAATGCTGGAGGAAAAGGCAGATAAAGCAGAGAGGAAGAGATTGCAAAAAGAGATCATTAGCCTAGAAGCTAAAGCAAAAGAAGCCAAGGAGAAGCTGGCCAAGTTGGAGAAGAAACCACGTGTTGAGTAATTGCTTCTTGTTTTTCTGCCTGAATGATAGGAGGTCAAAATCTATATGACGTTGGATTCATATCTAAATGGTTTATAGGGATGTTGATGAACTGATAGTAACGTATGGTTCTGTGTGATGGATTAATATCTAAATGGTTTATCAGGATTTTCATGAACTGATAGTAAAGTATGTTTTTGTGTAATGGTTTGTGTTTGGATTTTCTGTCATGTATCAAAGACTTCAAAAGAGTGTTATGAACTTCGTGTTCACGGTTTTATGAAGATTTTTTTTTTTGGGTATTTAAAGTTATATTTTGTTGAACCCTAATTATTAGAATTAAAAGTTCAATATTTTACCGATAAACCACAGATTGTTGACTTTTGTGATCGGTTTATGGTTGCATGGTGACGATTCCTACTTGTTAATTGTAGACTCTACTCTGCCTTGTACACAGAGAGAAACTATTCACTGCCTCAGTGGTCTTTTTCTTAATCAATGAATACTGCGTCTCAAACAAAGCAACTAACATGCTTGATAAAACATGTTGACAGGATCAGCAGCAATGTTTTCCCAAACGATGCAGCCGTGATCTAATAGCTTCTTGAGTCTGTTGGAAAATCCGAGTCCGCAGGCTCCACATTTTATCTTGGCTATACATTCTTTTATTCCGCTCTTTCCATACCATGTAAATGCAGTCACTCCGTGCAATAAGCAAGAGAAATGATATCAAGGCTGGCTCCCCTTCATTCTGCTAACAACCCAATGCAGGTCCTCTGTCCAATTTCCAATATCACGACGAACATTACAAGTTTGCAGAGGCTGCTTCCAACTGCATACAGAACAGTCATAAGCAAAGAACAAATGATGGCTTGTCCGCAAATCATGTCGACAAAAATGAACATATCCCTTGCAACAGGGATTCCCAACCCAAGTAATTAATCTGTCCATGCCAATCTGTTAACAGGGGTCTTGCATAATGCGGGCCAAGACCATTTCACCAGATAGGTTCACGTTTTGGGCTTAATTAATTTAGAAGGTATCTTTATGGTCTGTTTAAGAATCTGAAAGCTCTAATATACAATCTTTATGCCCTCAAAATTTTTTGGGTACTATAACTTCGAATTTGAAACTTGCATTTTATTTTGTCATGTTGGGTTTCTGTTTACAAATATCATTCTCGTCTGTTGTTTTCTCTTTTATATATATATATAGTAATTTTGCACTATTTGAATATTATATAAAAACTAAAATAATTTTATATTTAATTCATTAACAATACATACATTTAATAAGCTATCGACACCAACTAATCGACTGTCATTTAATTATTGAAAAATTTTAAAATTTAAAAGCCCTAAAAATATATAAACCTTTTTTTATTAATACTTCTGCTTTGCCATTAGTAAAGCCTAAGTCTTGAATAATGACATTTTGAATCATGATGCGTTAATGAGTTTGATGGACATGGGCTGATATAATGATTGTATCCAATACTTTATATATATATATATTAAATATTTTAAATATTTATGTTTCGTAATTGTTTTTATATATTTGAATATAAATAAATACATAATTTAAAAAAATAAAATATTATAACTTAATAGATTAATATTGATAAAATATTTTTATGATTTGATCATGTTATTTATGACTTGTATTTTTGGCTGTGAAAACTCACTCGATAAAAAAAACATAAGTGCCACTACGTGAAAAGTTCTTTTAGAGCAACACCTGGACCGCATGTGCGGGGCACATGGCGGTCAATCAAGTTGTTAGAAATTTTAGATAAGACAAATTTCTTAGATTCGGTAACTCATACTGTTCCCTTCGCAAACCTTAACCCCAGAGTTTCATGATGATCGCTACTCCTTTCAGTCTCTCCAATCTTTGATCCAGGTTCTTCAGTCTTTTAATATTCTCTTTTCAATTTTGGCGTATCAGATTCTCAATCTTCGAAGTTGCCGAGTTTTTTTTTTTTGAAGATCGGTGGTGGGATTGTTCCCCGAAGATTATTTTTTGTTGGAGTGTTAGAAGATCTAGATCGGAGGAGAATTGTTTAAATCGAAGCGATTTTTCTAGTAATACAATCGAAGAGCTCTTGTGAGTTTGTCGAAGATCTAATAAGTAAGGGGATTCTCTATTATTCTCTGTAATTTGCACTAATTTATTTAGAAACTTCTGGTTTCAATGACAAATTCGAAAATTTTGGGGATTTTTTTTTATAAAATCCTGAAGAAATCATCGGAACTGATTTCATGAAGAGCGAGTTTCGGGTTTCACATCGAAGAAGAATCATGAGTTTGGTTTCACTTAGAAGGGAAAAAAGAAAATTTATACTGTTTATACTTGGCATTTGTTTTTTAGGAGTGAATATCAGGCCTATATTTTGGAAGGCCAACAAATAAGTTCATTATTGTGTGTATATATATATATATATATATATTGTGTTTCATTATTATAAGAAAGGAAAAAAAAGGCTGTTTATTATAAGTTCAAGAATGCAAGAGATTTTGATTCAATTTCCATGGATGATCTTTCTATAAGTGTTGGTACTTTGAAAGAAAAAATACTTGAATCAAAACACTTGGGCAGGGGGACCGACTTCGACCTCATTATCATTGATGCCTAAACTAACGAAGGTTGGTCTTTGCTCTTTGGTAATACCTTCAATTAAATGTTAATTGGCTTAACTTAACTTTTTGGGAGCAGATAATTACTAATTATTCATGGGTTGCTCTTTTGGACCTTATACTAGGTTTTTGAGACAACGGAACTTCAATTTCAAGTATAGGTGGTTTTAAACTTTACTAGCTCTTTCTGTACTTCGAGTGTGTAGAAGCTTGTTTCATGTTTACAGCAAACTGATTACTTGTATGCTTAGATACTGACCAAGTCTGAGAGAAAGAATTATTTGTTTGGGTGAGGGGTTCTGATTTTTAGTTAAATCTAGCATAAAAATGTCAGTTTTGAGTACGGCCAAGTCTGACTTTTGGTTGGAGTTCTTATTGGGCTTTATATTGGCTCGATTTATTTCTAGACTGCATGTGAAGATTATAGTTTAGTAATTATTTGTAGTGTTTTATACACAACTGTTCTCTCTTTTCAATTTCAGAGTATCTTGATGAAGTAATGTTAATCTCAAAAAATACTTCTGTATTAATTCGCCGGCTTCCTGGAAGGCCTCGCATGCCCATTATTGCTGCTCCAGAGTATTATCTCAATCCTTTAGATGCCTAACCTCTCAAATATTTTAATTTTAGTGAACTTGCTAAAAAACCAAGTATGAATTCAATTTACTGCTTGACCAGTCTTGTGGTTAGATCATTTCTGGCTTGTAGTGCCTGCTATTGTTAGACAACATTCAATTATTGGTTTGGGTTTGGGCTTGTATGCTTTTCAGGCCTAAGGTGGAAAATCAGATTGAAAATGCTCAACCAGAAAAGAGTAACTTCCTGGGAGCTGATTCATCTGTCCTGCAATATGTAAGCTTTGTTCCTAGAGGAGCGATTCGCGTTCTTTTAGTAGTAGTTATCTCTCCTCTTCATCTGGACATATTTTCCTTGATGAAAATTGGTTTGTCTCCATGCTAACAGTGTCAGTGGTTGTGCATTTGAGAAAAACAATTGAAAAGTAATATTAAGCTGGATGTTTTACTTTTAGCCTGAGGACTCTGAATCGGATGAATTTGGGAATGATTTATATTCAATCCCTGAAACGCTGCCAGAGTAGTCAAGTAATCCACTTCCTGATGCTCTTCCTAGTAATAAAGTTGATGAGGATAGCAAGCTTAAGGCTTTGATTGATACTCCTGCCTTGGACTGGCAGCAGTGAGATGACTGCTTTTTTCTTTTTCCTTCTCTGTTGTATTGATGCAATTTTCAGTAACCATTTTAATTATTTTGGACTCACGACCAAGGTGCAGATGGTTTTGGACCTGATAGAGGCTTTGGAAGGGGTATGGGTGGAAGGATGGGTGGGCGTGGTTTTGGTGATTCTCTTATGCCCTTTTTTGTTTTTATTGCATTGTTTATCATGGGGTGGGGTGGGGGGGTGGGGGGTGTGTGTGTGAGTTAAATCTCTATATCATTTTAGTTTGATCCTTTTTTGCTGCTTAATATTGCAGTATAAATGTGCCTCTGTGCTTTTGCATGTGATGTTAGCCGTCTAATACTCTAATTTCATAGTTAGTTTGTCTCTCTACATGTGTGCATGTGAGTGTGCTGTCCGTGTCCATAGTTGCATTACCTGTTCAGTGCAAGCTTATCAATGGTCTATGTTCTTGTAAATTTATTGAAGTTTGAACTGTTACAAGTTTGCTGTGATAACGTATAATATTTTTTGGGACATTTCATTCATGTAATTGTACTTCTGAAATCGTATATGCAGCTGAAGTTTATGTTTTTCCATTGAGGTCAATTAGGATTGGAGCGCAAAACACCTCCTCCGGGTTATGTTTGTCACCGCTGTAAAGTGCCTTGTTGATAATACTTTCTTCTTTTCCCAGAGTTCACACTTTTTAGCAAACTTGTGCTTATTATGTTATTTGTCATGCAGGGCATTTTATTCAGCACTGCCCCACAAATGGTGATCCAAACTATGATATCAAAAGGTTGAAGCCTCCAACTGGTATTCCAAAGTCGATGCTAATCACTACTCCAGATGGCTCTTATGCATTGCCAAGTGGAGCAGTTGCAGTTTTGAAGCCCAATGAGTAACTTTTTTGTCTTATAAGTGTGGTTTTGTCTATGCTTGTAGGGAATTCTAGGTTTTTTGCCTGAAAATTAATTTTTTTGTTTCCAACAGGTCCGCTTTTGAGAAAGAAATTGAGGGCTTACCTTCCACTCGTTCTGTCAGTGACCTTCCACCTGAACTTCACTGCCCATTGTGCGACGAAGTAATCAGAGATGCTGTTCTAACAAGCAAATGTTGCTTTAAGAGTTTTTGTGATAAATGTGAGTTTTATAGCTACTTCTTCTATGCATCTTCTGGTCCTTTTTCCTTGCCGATGGTTTTGTTTATGCATGTTGAAGCTCCCATTGACCAAATGTAACTCAGTTATAAGGGACTACATTATCTCAAAGTCAATGTGCATATATGGGGCGACCAACATACTCGCTGATGATCTTCTACCAAATAAGACCCTAAGAGATACAATTAATCGTATATTGGAGTCTGGTGGTAACAGCAGTGCTGACAATGCTGGAAGAACTTTTCAAGTTCAAGGTTCATCAGCCATTGACATAATGAAATGAATTTTTCAATTAGTTCTATTATGTAAGAATCAGAACTGATTTTTCCTGTCTTTCAAATTTAGATATGGAATCTGCTCGGTGTCAACAGTTAAAAATTCCATCTCCTAATACATCTGCTGCAGCAAAGGGAGAGCAGAAGCCAGTATCTACTAAGGAAGAAAGCCCTGGTGTGAAAGATGCAGCTAATGAGGTGAAGGTAGCTATTCCCCACAGCAGGACTTTGGGAAAGTTAAGCTTGCTAAACTAGCTGATGCATCTGAAGCTACACTGGAGTCAATGAGTTTGAAGGAACCTGCATCGCAAGGTAATGCCCCAGTCAGAGAGGAAGAAGTGCAAGGTGGCTTCTGGAGAGGCAGGTAATAATTATTTGTTTCTTATTTATTGGTTATGTTGGTTTGGTGAGGTTGAAAGACAAGCTTTAAGAATATTGTTACTGATCGCCTCATGAAAGTGGAAAGATTTAAGGTTCAAACTGGGTAGAAAATGCTTGGAGTGGGGCTACCCTGTTCATCTCAGCCTCGGTACCATTCGTGTTCCCGAAAGATTGTGGCTGAGATATATATTTATGTGTGTGTGTGTCCTTTTTGAAAGGAATATTCTGGTGTGTCTACTTAGAACATACATTCTTAGCACTAAATTTTTATGTCATCTTCCTCTTTCATCTTGCACTTTAATTTGGGTGGATTTTCTGTCTGTATTATGGAGAGAGTAAGTAGTATTCTTAATAGAAATCCGAAAATAAATGGATTGAAGGATTAATTTTGATGCTTTGCTTCTCCAGGAAAGAAAAAGAAAAAGAAAAAGAAGGGTTGTTTGCCAGCAAATGGTAGGTCCATAGCCCCTTGTCGTATTTGGTGATGGCACAAACTACATGTAAGTTTCATAATTTGGGAATGTTTAACCTGAATCTTAATTCTTTTTGCCCTCTAGACTTGCAGTGGAAACCCTCAGGATCTTGCCGCTGAGAACTATATGATTCTATGGGTCCCTCGGCCCATAACCCTTACTGGACTGGTATGCAGCCTGGGATGGATAGGTTTGTGGGTTCTTATGCTGGTGCAATGCCCTGTATGGGGGGCTATGGACTAGGTCCATTGAACATGCCATTTGGAGCTGCCACGCCTCCAGATCTATTTGGTGTTCAGGGTTGCATGTTTCCTCCCATCCCACCTCGGGTACGTGTAACATTTATCAAATAACCCAAGGCTATGTTTTTCTAGTTGCATTTCGGTTGCTTGGGTGCGTGCATGGAATTTTTGTCTGTTTTGAAATTACTATTGGGTTCAATATCAATGGCATTATGACTTTATATGCAACTTGATGCTAATTGGACATCTGTGTCTCACTGGATAAGATTTGCTTTGTAGAGATCTTGCTGAATTTGGAATGGGTATGAATATTGCCCCACCTATAATGAGCAGAGAGGAATTTGAGGCTCGCCAAGCTAATTTAAGGAGGAAACGTGAAAATGAGAGGCGAGGTGAAAGGTACTGAACATACTTTCTCATTCTAAGCTTAGGAGGTATTCTTATTGTTAAATTCAACTACGTTGACCTGGGAACGATTCCTGTCATTTGTTTATTCCGAGTCATTGCATTTAAGTCCGTGATCCCGGAAAAGGGCTTGCTGTAGGTTTAGAATAATACGTTTCTTCTTGCTATTTACACATACGGATTTCACATGATTAAATGGTTTACTTACTATTTCTAAAATTGTTGCAGGGAGTTCTCCAGAGATCGGGAATTTGGTGGAGAAGTGAGCAGCAGTAATGGTGTCTCATCATTGAAGTCAAAATCTGTATGTATTCTTTATTTTCCTTGTATTTATATTTGGTCATGCACATAGGGTTCCACTGATTGGCATGGAGAAAAAAGAGGAGTACAAAACTTGAAACTTTCTGAAAGCCTTTTTTAGTCCTGACTATTTCTCTCTCTCTCTC
>JBBYHL010433878.1:0-19014 GCA_038381835.1 Adansonia madagascariensis
TCTATCTAAGCCTTAAAAGATAGAGGTGTAAGGTTATACCTTAGCCTTAAAGGTAAACAATTTCATTAGTGAATTGTAGGAATCACCTTGGTAAGAAAGTACCAAAAATAGAGGATATAGGTGTCGAGTTCAAGGATCGAACATCTATATATTGATTGTTTATTTTTTTATCTTAACTCATTTTATTTTTAATTTATTTCAAATTTGTCAAGTTATTGTAGAACCAATTCACCCCTTCTTGGTTCAATCTTTTTCTTGAGCTAACAATTAGTATCAGAGCTTGGGTCTCTATTATAGGTTTTACAACCTTGAAAAAAATATCCTTGAGAGCTCTAAAAATAGAGAATGCAAACATAATGCTTAAAGCTTCAAGAAGCTCACAAGAGTTAAAAAGCTAAATAAAGTTTGTCTCATGGCATTTGAGACAAATGCAAATGCTATTGGACATGAAGACCATTCCATCATAAGACCTTCACTCTTTAATGGTGAGAACTACACGTATTGGAAGACAAAGATGAGGCTATTTATCCAAGCTAATGACTATGAAGTATGAAAATAATTGTCAATGGGTAGCTTATCCTTAAGAAAAGAGTTGGAGATTGTATTGTGCCAAAGGAAGAAGATGAATGGGATGAACAAGATACCAAAATGGCACAACTAAATGCCAAGGCCATGCACACACTGTTTGTGCTCTTGGTCCAAGTGAGTACAATAGAGTCTCATTGTGTGACAATGCCAAACAAGTGTGGGATAAGTTAGCAACCACACATGAAGGAACAAATCAAGTTAAGAAATCCAAAATAAGTGTGCTTACACTTGACTATGAATTATTCAAGATGAAGGCAGAGGAGACTATCAAAAAAATGTTAGATAGGTTCACGGATATTATTAATGGGTTGAAGGCACTTGGAAAGACCTATCCAAATAAAGAGATGGTGAAAAAGCTATTCATTAGTCTTCCTAAGTCTTGGGAAGCAAAAGTGACAAAAATTAAGGAATCCAAGGATCCTAACACACTTTCCTTGGATGAACTCATAGGTTCTCTTTTAAACTATGAGAGAAAGATCAAGCATGGTTAAGAGCCACCAAAGAAGGCAAGTTTTACCTTTAAAACAAGCACTTTTAATAATGATGATGATAGTAAGGAGGTTAAGGAAGATAAAGAAATGACCATATTTATGAAAAGATTCAACAAGTTCATGAGAATGAACAAAGTAAGAAGACCTCCTAGAAGAAAAATGATGAAGGAAGATTCAAGCAAGAAAGATAAAGAACAAATCATTTGGTATGAGTGTAAAAAAATTGAGGCACATTAAATTTGAATGTCCCATGTGGAAAAAGCCAAACCCAAAGAAGTAAGAAAAGAAGGCTATGGTGGCCACATGGAGTGATAGTGACACATTCAATAATGATGATAAGAAGGTGGCCAACCTATGTCTCATGGCTCATGATAAGCCCAAGGTATCTTCTAATGCTAATCCTTACTCATTTAATGAATTACAAGATGCATTTGACGAGTTAACATTAGAATTTGAAACCATGAATTATAATGATCTTAAGAAAATGATTTCTAAACTTAAGGAAGAAAATGAAACATTAAGTGTGACAAATAATGATCTTAAGAAGAAAGTAGATGAGTTACAAGTTAATATTGATGATCTAACTAAGAAAAACACAAACTTGCATAACTCATTCACAAGGTTTTATATGGCACAACAAAAATTGAATAATATGCTAGAAACACAAAAAACATTTTTTGATAAATATGGTTTGGGCTATAATAGAATTGAAAAAGAAACTTACGTCAAGAATTTTTTTGTAACACAAAATAAATCATTTAATGCATCTAGCATATGTACTCATTGCCATAAACTTGGTCATACATTTCACACTTATTTTTTAAGACTATTACTTATAAAGACAAGCTTATTAGAAGGGTATGAGTCCCTAAGGGTGTTAGCATATCTTAAGATAAGGCTACCAAAATAAAATGGATTCCACAAGGCACAAGAATTGTGAACACTAATACTCAAGGACCCAAGAAAATTTGGGTACTTAAAAGAAAAACATGAATTATGGTTGTAAAAGGAAAAGCATTGTTTCAAGGCAAATTCAACAAGGAAGAATTCTTGATACCTTGATAGTGGATGCTCAAGACATATGGCAGGTGACAAAAATCAATTCATGGAACTAAGGCCTAAAGATGGAGGAAGTGTTACTTTTGGTGATAACTCAAAAGGACAAATTAAAGGTATTGGAACTATAGGTAACAATTCTTCATCCAACATTAAAAATGTTCTATTTGTCAAAGGTCTCAAACGTAATCTCTTTAGTATTAGTCAATTGTGTGATAAAGGCATGAAAGTTATTTTTGAGTCATTGAATTGTCAAGTTGTTGATGTCAAGGTCAAATAAAATTATTTTAATAGGACATAGAAAAGGAAATGTTTATGTTGTGCATCTAGATGACTTATCTTCTCAAAATGTTTGCTTTGTTGCTAATAATAATGACTTGTTTTGGTTGTGACATAAAAGATTAGGACATGCTAGTATGAATGTAATTTCCAAATTATCTAGAAAAGACCTTATTGTTGGGTTGTGCTGATGATAGAATATATGATGCATATGTTCAAGGAAAATATAGGAGAGCTTCATTCAAACCAATTGATACTACTAGAGTATTACAACTTATTCATATTGATCTCTTTGGTCCTACTAGGACATTAAGCTTAGGAGGTAAATAATATAGATTTATTATTGTAGATGATTACTCTAAGTTTACTTAGGTTCTCTTCTTAAACTCTAAAGATGAGGCCTTAGAAAAAATCATTACTTCTTACAAAATTATCCAAAATGAAAAAGGTTATTCTATTTCAAGTGTAAGAAGTGACCATGAAAAAGAATTTAAAAATCTTGGTTTTGATAAATTTTGTAATGAAAATGGCATTGCTATAATTTCTCGGCTCTTAGAACTCTTCAACAAAATGGATTTATTGAAAGGAAGAATAAAACCTTGGAAGAAATGGCTAGAACCATGCTTTGTGAAAATAATTTACCAAGGTATTTTTGGGCGGAAGCCATTAATACTTCTTGCTACATTACAAATAGAGCTATGGTTAGGCCAATCCAAAAGAAAACTCCATATAAACTTTTTAAAGGAAGAAAACCTAACATTAGCTATTTTCATCCATTTGGATGCAAGTGTTTTATGCTAAATAATGGAAAGGATAATCTTGGTAAATTTGATGCAAAAAGTGATGAAGGAATTTTTCTTGGCTATTCAACAAATTCCAAAGCTTATAGAGTGTTTAATAAGAGAACCTTGGTTGTTGAAGAGTCAATACATGTTATATTTGATGACGCTAACTCAACTTTGAGGAAGGTATCTCTTGATAGTGATGATATAGAGATTTACCATGAACAAGCATCACATTAGGAGCAAGAACAAACAAAACAAATCAAAAAGCTCTAAAGAAAAAGAACTACATGAGCTAACTCAAGTGGAAAGAGAAAGAAATCATCCCAGAAAGTTGACGTATGTCAAAGAAGGTGAGATAATTGGTGATCTTAATCAAGGGGTAAGAACTAGATCATCTTTTAGAAATACATGCAATTATGTAGCTTTTATTTCACAAATTAAACCTAAGAATTTAGATGAGGCTCTAAAGGATGATAGTTAGATCATGGCCATGTAAAAGGAATTAAATTAATTTAAAATGAGCAAAGTTTGGAATTTAGTGGAAAGGCCTAGTAATTATCCCATCGTAGGTACTAAATAGGTCTCTAAGAACAAACTTGATGAGCATGGAACCATAGTTAGAAATAAAGCTTGCATTGCTAAATATGTCTTCCATGATATTATTATGCACTTGATTATGATTATATTGTCATGTTAGAACCCAAATAACTTATTAATATTGAACACATGTACATGCTGTGACTTGAATTGTGAAAATCTTGGGCAATATTATCAATTTGAAATGTTGTAGCTGTAAAAGACCCCATTTGCTCAAATTAAAACTTTTGAAAACCATTGCTTTATTGAGAGGGAGTTTTTTTTTTACAAATCTTAAAAATTTAGGGGGAGTCATCAATAAGCAAATTTATCTTAAGTTTTGTTATATCAAAAAGGGAGAGATTATTAGCTTTGAATAAATTTTGATTTTGATATAACAAACAACTTAAGCTAAATTAATTTGTACTCAATTATTTCCAACTTAGTATTTGTGTTAAAATTGAAAAACATTGTGAAAAAGTAATAAGTTTGAATTTTCTCAAAAATATACGTTCCAAAATGTATGTTTATGCTTAGAATAGTTTTGAGATATGTTTGAGTCAATATTAAGCCAAGAAAAATCATTTTACAAAGGATTTTAAAGGTATGTATTGATACAATGCATAAATATATCGATACTATGCTTAAAACTCTCATTTGTATCGATACTTATCAGCATGTATCGATACATTGCTTAGCAGTAGCCAAGGTTTGGCTGAAATCGTTGAAAGTATCGATACAGGTGTGTTTGTATCGATAGAACTTGTTAGGTATCGATACTCAGCCTTCTGAATCGATACAACAGGCTATAACATTCACTTTTTTAATTCTTGTATCAATACAATAGTGCGAGTTTGAATAGAAACGAGCATTCATGAAGGCTACAACGGCTCTCCAACCACCACATTTGATGCCCAGCATCTATAAATCAATTTCAACCTATAAATATAGGTTCTCAACAGCTGAAGAAGCAAAAGATACAAAGATCAATCAAGCATTGAACAATAAATGCTCAAAGTCTTCAAATTCTTTAATTTTTTTATATCAAGTTTATATCCTTTCAAGTTTATTTGTATCTCATTCACCTTATACTTAAATTCTAGCAAACATCCACCTATTAGAGCTTCAATTTGTTTTCAAATACTTTAATCATATCATAAAAAAGAATGTGTGAAAGTAAGTGAAAACACATAAAATTTTTAGGTAGAATTCTCAAAGGGATTGAAAGGTTCTATCTAAGCCCTAAAAGATAAAGGTGTAAAGTTTTACCTTAGCCTTAAAGGTAAACAATTTCATTAGTGAATTGTGGTAATCACTTTGGTAGAAAAATACCAAGAAGAGAGGACGTAGGTGCTGAGTTTAAGGACCAAACCTTTATATATTGATTGTTTGTTTTTCTTATCCTTAACTTATTTTATTTTCAATTTATTTCAAAATTATGAAGTTCTTGTAGAACCAATTCACCCCTCTCTTAGTTTAATCTTTTCCTTGAGCTGACACCTTTGAACTATGACATTAAAACTCAAATTTAATTCTGACTTCAGCCTAAAAAAGTCCAATCAAATATAATTTCATACAAGTAATATGGATTTCATTTTTGGCCTTAAATATCGAGTCTTAACATTTTTAAATGATCCATTAAGCTCATCATAAAGGCATTTCATGAGAAGATGTGGATTGATGAAAGGCAAGCTTGACATTACTCATAGTATCAACCCATGCACAGTTTTTTATTACTATTAGAGCTATGCCTCAGCTAATAAAATGCTGAAACGTTTCTCCTTAATACCATAAGTCACTATTTTATCTCCCTTAAATGACTAAAATCCTGAGGTTTTTAAGGGCTAATAATGAATCGTATATAAGATATGTTATGAGCCTAACTAAAAATAGCTTTACACCATTTTTTACAGTAGCCACCACATGAAAACATTCCATTCCCATAGCTTTACAATCAGCTCTCCTAAAACCCTTCAAAACCATCACCTTACCTCATAAGACACCTTTCCATTGATATATCTAACTTCAAGTTCATTATATGCCACCTTTTCTTGCTGAAATCATAGCAAGGGAAGGCTTAACAGTGAGCTATTAGTTTAAAACCATCAAGATTCTTAAAGCTTTTTAGGGTTTTTTTTCCTTTTCATTTATTTATTTTTTGTATTTTCATCATTCCTACTGAGCCTTAATATGCTAAATGATTTTAGGATTTCCATGCATTGTATGGCTTTGGATATGGTAGATATAGGATATATGATGCTTTATTTATTCCCCTATCATGTTTCTCCCTTTTTATGTGCTTGGTACATTTTGTAAATGTATTTCGGTGCTATCTTGAAATTCTAACAAGCTTTTCTCTTTGGTTAAAGCATGTTTATATCATCTCCATGTGGATAGTTTTTATGTTATGCCTTTAACTAGCATCTATATGCGTTTTATGCTCATCTCTCCATATATTATCATCATTTTCATGCTTAAATGCCATCTTTACATGTTCAATCATGCCTACCATGTTTATTGTCAAGAACATCACACTTAGTTCATCATGTGTGTCATAATGCTAGTTTATCCTTGTTAAAAAAAATTTATTTTCCTAAAACCCCTAACTTAAACCGTGTTAACCTTAATCAATAAGGATTAACATGGACTTAAGTTTTTTTTATTCATTCAACTTCAAATGTTAGGAAAAAAATCAAGTCTTTTATGTTTGGATCCAAAGGTTATCAAGGCTAAATATTCTATTTTTAGAAATAAATGCCTTTCAAATGTCAGAAGAAATTGTGCCTAAAGTCATTGTCTAGAGTCCTTGCATTGAGTGACATAGTCAATGGGCTATTTCATCATTTCAAACTACTCTAGGATTATGGAATAAGCTTGTGACCACCATGTTACTCGTCTTATCTTGCCTCAGACATTCAGATATCCCTGGCCTAAGTTTGGCCCTAAAAAACCCGAAAAACCAAAAAATCCCTATTTTTTACCTTGGCATTACTATAACTACAACTTAAAAAATTATTTTTAAGGCCTAAACTAACATTTCATGAATTTTTTTATTCTTGTCCTAAAAGGGCTTCTAATCACCTTTCTAGCAATGTGTTGCTTGCCTTTGGATCATTTTGGATGAGAGAGTTAGGTCTTCAAAACCAATGCTATTTGAAACTCCTAGAATTAGCAATTTGCATTATGTTAGGGCTATTTTGGCCCACTAGATGATTTTTTTTGAATTTTTAAAATATTTTTCCTAAATGTTTCATGAAATTTCCTTTTTGAAAAGGGATCATTTTTTATTTAATGGTTTCGTATGAGCTGGAATGATTTTTCAAAGTTTCCTATACCTTTTCCCCTACATGTGATGTCAATGTTGCACTTAACATAATTTCAAAAATTATTTCCACCCAGAATGATATTTTTTAGGATTTTCGAAATTTTGTTCCTTAAACCTTATCAAGTCACCCTTCCAATAGTACCTAACTCAATCCTCTAAACATTTGATTGGCTCGAAATAAAACCAAAAAAAGGGATAGCAGGATGGTGTCCTTTATTTTTAGCATTGCTCAAAATTAGTTGATTCTTTCGAATTCCCGTTCCAAGGGATTCAAATACATCTAAGTGGTCTTAATTGGCCCCTTCAAGTCAAAATATAGGCGTCAACCCCATAGCTTAGGTTAAGGCACAAGCAATCATTATCGTATCATTTTTATTTTTATCAATTTTTAATAAAAAATACCTATTTTTGTTAAGAATTTGTCAAGAATAACATTTTGTCAACAAGCCACCAAACATTTGTCAAGATTAATCCTTCGAATTTGTTTTTCCAAAATCATCAAAGTTTTCGTCAAAGGGATACTTCAACCCTATTTTTTGAGGGGATACTCTAACCCTATCTTTCAAGTGGATACTCCAACCTTACTTTTATAAATGTCATCCAAATTTCAAAGATCGCTAAAATTTTTATCTTTGCAGATACTCTAACCTTGATTTTTGAGGGAAAAATCCAATCTTATTTTTTAAAATTTTTGAGAAATTGTCAAATTTGGTCAATCTAAACTTATTATCTTTTCAAATACTCTAACCCAATTTTTATGACTTAATTAATCAATGGATCCAAACACGTCTTCGAAATCATCAACTTAGTTATTTTAAGATAATCTATGACTATTACAAGACATATTCTGGTCATCCCTCCTTTTTTTTATGATTTATTTTATGCGATCTTATTTCTTTTTAATCTTGCTAACACATTTCTTTTGTGATATACATCTTGCATCCATATTTTCAAAATCATTTTTTCAAAAAAATAATAAGGCAATATTCTATGTTGGTGTCTCTCTAGTGCTGAGATGGAATACCGGATTTACAAAGTTGAATTTAGACAATATATTAATCCAAAAATCCCTATGTTCTCCACCTTTCTGGGATGCATATGCCATTTAAATTTTATTTAAAACTAGATTCATTTTAAAGTAATTCATGCATAAAAAAATATTATATTTAAATAATGAAAAATCAAGATTGAGAAAACTAAAACTAAATTAAGACATGGCTAGAAATGTACTGATTTCAAGTGTCACACGTTTATTGTACCTTCTCGCATGTAATCAACTCTGAAGCCTAACTGTTGAATCTTTGGATCACGTAAACCATGGAATTGGTATTTTGAGTTTTATAACTTAAAATAATCAGTTCCAATAGGCATCTGATCATGCCTAATCGTAAATGATCAGTGGCAACTTTAAGCGTTTGCTATTTCATGGTGGCTAATCGAGACTATTTGGATGAACGATTCATCTAACGATCCTCTTCTTATGTTAAAAAGGAGAAGTCCCAGTCGTGAGGACATTTTCTCATTAAAAATTTTATCATTTTCTTGTACATTAATATTTTTAAGTCACATGCACTCCCTTCTATGGTGAAGGCTACGGCATGATGCCGACATCACATGTGCATCTCTTCCTAAGATCCTAAGGAAATTTGAGTTTTCTTTGTTTAATCCCATTGCATATGTTTAATTCTGATTAAATGTTTATGCCTATATCGTATACATGAGCCCAAGATTTCTTTTAATAAGTGCCTATTGTTTTACTATTTGTACATATTGCTTTGTTCAAAGGAATCATCCCTTCTATGAAAAGAATCGACTTCTTAAGTAAAAAAGATGCACAAATTAAGAAAAAGAACAGACCCTTCCATGAAAATAAATGAGTCTTTAAGTGGAAAATATTATTTTTACTATATGTACACATCATTTTACTATATATACTTCTACATACGTATATATAAATGGTGAACCAACCCCTTCAAAGAGGCGAATCAACCTCTTTAAAACATTTTAATTTTAAGGTATTTGTACATATAGTTTTTACACTATGCAGATATAGTTGTACTATATGTACATTGTAAACACCTAATTCTCTGTAAGGTTATTTCTAACAAATTGTGCTCAATCCAAGATCTTAGATGAAATGCACCCCTCTCTCTTACCCTATCAATTTTTGAGATCCTGAGACCTAATTAGAAAATTTGGAATGCCTAGAGATTAAATTGAACAACTGGAAAAACTTGGGAGATCAAAACATGTTATTTTCATGCAATATCGATAAATTTCATTAATTTATTGATACATAATTGGATTAGGGTCCTTCCAAGTCTTGGGAATGCAATTGTATTGATACAGTGGCATGTTGCATTGATACAATTGAAAGATGTATCAATACATCTTCGAGTTTTCTCACATTTTTTATTCTAGGAAGCAATTGTATCAATACTGCATGAGAGTTTTGGGTACAAACAAATTGTTTCATCCAAATTTGCTAACTTTTCACCTTCTTATTGACCTTAGACCACTTTATAATCATGCAAAGGGTATTTTTCTAACAATTTTACATTTAAATAGTAGTGCATATGAACTTAAAAATCACTTATATAGCTTAAACCATTAGAGCTTATTTGGACTTCGAATAAGTGAAATTAATGCTCTAATTATGCTTAGGAACCACATGGCATTTAGTTTGATTATTTCCTAACTATTCCAAGTCTAGTTTAGTTGAAATGCAATGGAATGCTATTTTAAATTAAAGTTAATAGCCATTTTTTACATAGGATGAAGACATGGCTATTTTTTAGGGAGGTTTTCTCTTTATGAGCATGCATCTGATTTTGTCCACTTTGATCAACTGAATCCATGCTTCATTTAGAATATATCAGCCTCTTGATTAGATCATTAAGCATTAGATTGTTTTCTTGCAAATAAGGTTGCATGAAGTGTCAAAATGTTGGTTGAGGTGTACGGGGATGGGTTGTAATCAACCAAAGGGGATTTTTAAACCCTTTTAAGTTCATAAGAGGAGTTCTAAAAGTTTTCAGTTGAGAAAAGTCAACAATAAAAACAAAGAGCAAAAAAATAAAGTAAAAGTAAGAGAAAAAAAGAAAAAAAAGAATAGGTTTTCCTTAAGATTTAGCATTAATTTTGTTTTTCTTTTAATCTCTACTTTCATTTCACATCTTTTTTTCCTTGTTATTTGAACTGAAGGATCCTAAGCCATGCTTTGTGACAAGATGTAAATACCAAGTAATAGCCAGATCTTGAGTTACAGCCTTAATATGCTATATTCTGTTTTTCTTTAATTATTTTGGTTAATAGTTTCTTAAAAATCTATTTTCCATCAAGAAAATTTGCTTTCCAAATGTTGTATGCTAAGTGTTTTTTTTGTTTTTATGCGGTTATTATAATGAGTTTCTCATGTTTCAACCTTGATTTTAATCTCTATGTTACTCATATTTTATTTCATGTATGATACATGGATTTTATGACATTTTCATATATTTTGATCATCTTTTACAAATCCATGCATTTTCCATGAAAATATTATCATTATAGCAATATCACCATGCATATTAACAAATCCATGTATATTCATGTTTGTGAGATGTTTTATGCACAAAAATTATGCATCATATTATATTTGTCTATTTGTTGAAGAAAAAAATGCTGTCGTTTCATTTAAGAAGGTGTTAGAAACTTTAGGTGACTATTTTGCAACTTCACCATGTCATAGGCATATTAGGGATCATTTTACAACATCTATGCATTTTAATACCATTTTTGTCATTTTCATGATTTAGGGTTACCATGTTATTTCATGCATTTTAGCATTATTTTTGTCATTTTTCATGATTTAGGGACTATTATGTAAATTAATGCATTTTAAGACAATTTTAGTCATTTTTCATGGTGTAGGGATTACTATGTAATTTCATGAATTTTAGCAACATTTTAATTATTTAGGAAATTTGCATTTTAGCATCATTTTAGTCATTTTTCATGATTTAGGGATTATTATATAATTTCATGCATCTTAGGACCATTTCAGTTATTTTTCATGGTTTAAGGGTTATTATGTAATATCATGCATTTTAACACCCTTTTAGTTTATTTTCCATGATTTAGGGACTATTATGTAATTTCATGCATTTTAAGGCACTTTTAGTTATTTTCCATGATTTATAGGCCATTACGCAATTTCATGCATTTTAGACCCATTTAAGTTATTTTACATAATCTAAGGACTATTTAGCAATTTCATGTTAGAGGTCTTGGGACAACAAATAATTAGATTACAAAAATTTATAAAATATCTTATAAACATGGCAGCGGAATCATAACAATAAAGATAATCCGAGACTCCCTAAACAGAATCATCTTACATGATTTTGATCAATCTTTTATACTAAGAAACCTAAAGATCTAATCAAGATTCAAGCATATCTCAATCTCGAGAAGACTTTCATCAATTCCATGACCCAATTACACAAAAACACTGAGCCTGGCTGTTGTAAACCAAAGCTATCCAAGCATTCAACCTCTAATAGTTATCCACACAAGTGACTCAGAAAACCTTCAACAAGGAATAGACTTTGTTGCTGAGAGTCATGCTAGCAGCATAGGTTCCAATAAACCTTAATTTGCACTTAGAAGATCTTGATTCAACAATCAAAATGAAGTAGAAAACAAATTTTCTCCAAAAAAAAGTCAAGATTGGGCAATCCTTCCTTAAAAAAATTGAGAGAAAATGCAAACTATAATTTTTGGGGTTTCTTGGTCAATTTTCTAAGTGTAATCCCTAGTATATGGGACAAAAAACATGGTTTTATATAGTGTAGGGTTTAAAATTTTAATTTCTAATAAATTATAATTTTGTCCTTGGCCCGTATGAACTTTATTCAAATTGGGCCTAAGTAACCATTACTTATATTATGCATATAAGCTTGTCTCAATTTACTAATCACTTTTATACGTGTGACCCATTAGGTCCCCATCATATAGGTAATAAATATAAAATAGCCTAATTAAGAATATTTTATATTTATAGACCAAGATTGGCATCTAGTAATGCATCATGGCTACCCAATATGCAGGGAATGCCAATATGGTTTTGACAAGCCCTTCAATGTTCAGTATCTCAGTGTAGTAAATATCTTTTCATCATATATCTCGGAATTGGCAAGAACATGGTTTAGTGTCCACTCTTAGCTCATTCCAATTAGTATGCAACCCTTATGTGTTAGTTTCATAATTAATATTGCCTTGGCCAAGGACTGTAAGTTAACACTAGCTAGGTACATGTGAGATATGTCCCCTCATATTGCTTGGGGTCACCTACCATATGATTCATGCCATACCCAAAGCCACCTTAACCATAGGCATCCATCTATTGTGGGCCAGTTCATATGGAATCAAAGAATGAAACTACTTATACGAGATAACCTGGTGCCACAAGTCTAAGGATCACTTACACTACTGACACATGAGAGTATTTCCAAAGACACTTATGTGAAATACCAAATGGAACTCACATAATGATTTATGTTCAGTGAACTTGTTACCATAACAAGCACCCATATGATATCCCTAACTATCTCTATACATCAACTTATGAGATCAGCTGCATGCATCATATGCATGAAAGTTTATATATGCTAGTCTTTATGCATTGTTGATACCCTATCTTGAAAATATGATGACCAAGAATGTTTTAGAAACACGGCTTTGATGCACAGAGATCCCATAGTTGCAACTTTTTAAATTTTATTTGCCAGGCTAATGTGTTTCATGGGCTTTAGCTACATAAGATGAATTAACTTGCTGGAAGTTTAAAAATAAACAAGAAAGAATTTTCTTTAATTTTTAAATTTAAGAAAAAATTAAGATAGCATTAAAACACAAAATCTTTAATTAGTAACAACTAAATCATAAGATTAATTAAATCGATGTAAGGAAGCTCTAATTCCACTTGTTGGAAGTCTTAGCACAGTAAGTAATCAATTACAAAAATTCATAAAATATCTTATAAACATGGTAGTGGAAATATAGCAATAAAGATAATTCGAGACTTTCTAAATAGGATTATCTTGCATGATTTTGCTCAATCTTTAAAATTAAGAAAGTTAAAGATCTAATCAAAATTCAAACATACCTTAATCTTGTAAAAACTTTTAGCAATTCCATGACCAATTACATGAAAACATTAAGCCTAGTTGTCATAAACTAAAGCTGTCCAAGCGTCCAGTCTCTAATAGTTATCCACACAATTGACCTTGAAAACCTTCAATAAGGAAGAAACATTGTTGTTTAGAGCCATGCTAGTACCTTAAGCTCCAATGAACCTTCCCTTGCACTTAAAAGATCTTGATTCAACAATCAAAATGAAGAAGAAAACAAATTTTTTCCAACAAAAGCCAAGATTACACAATCTTTGTTTAAGAAACTTGAGAAAAAATGCAAACTATAATTTTTAGGGTTTCTTGGTCAATTTTCTAATTGTAATCTATAGTATATGTGATGAAAAACATGCGTTTTTAAAGTCTAGTGTTTAAAAGTTTAATTTTTAAGAAATTATAATTTTGCCCTTAACCCGTATGAACTTATTCAAATTATGCCTAACTAACCATTACTTATATTAGACACATAAGCCAGTCTTAATTTAATTTCTACTAATCAGCCTTATATGTGTGACCCATTATGCCCTTATCATATTGGTAATAAATATAAAATAGCCTAATTAAGAATGTTTTATATTTATAGACCAAGATTGGCATATACCAACATACAAAAAGTGTTAATATGGTTTTAACAAGCCCTTCAATGTTTAGCATCTTAGTGTAATAAATATCTTTTCATCATATATCCTAGAATTAGCAAGAGCATGGCTCAATATCTACTCTTCACTCATTCCAGATTACTATGCAACCCTTATGTGTTAACTCCATAATCAATATTATCTTGGCTGAGGACTTTGAGTTAACACGGGCAAGGTCCCTTTATATCACTTAAGGTGATAAATCCTCTCTAA
The DNA here is from genome assembly GCA_038381835.1 of Adansonia madagascariensis. Classification (NCBI taxonomy): domain Eukaryota; kingdom Viridiplantae; phylum Streptophyta; class Magnoliopsida; order Malvales; family Malvaceae; genus Adansonia; species Adansonia madagascariensis. The sequence continues at coordinate 14,125 of JBBYHL010433878.1, forward strand.
ACCACTGATTCACCTACCATATGAATCATGCCATAACCAAAACCACCCTACCACAACTATCCATCTATTGTGAACCTATTCATGATGAGAGCAAAGCATGACATTTCTCATACAAGATAACTTGGTTTCACAAGTCTAAGGATTACTTACATTACTAACACATGAAAGTATCTCCATAGACACTTAAGTGAAATACCAAATGGGACTCTTATAACAAGTCATGTTTAGTGAACTTGTTAGCATAATAAGCACCCATATGATGTCCCTAAGTATCCCTATATTTCAACTTATGAGATCAGTTGCATACATCCTATTCATGGAGGCTTACATATTCCAGTGTTTGTGTCTTGTCAATACCTTGCCTTGACAATATGATGACCATGAACGCTTTAGAAAAACAACTTTTATGCATAGGGATCTCATAATTGTAACTTTTTACAATTCTCTTACAAGGCCAATATATTTTATAGGCTTTACCTACATAAGATATTTATAATTATTATACAATTAAATCTTATGGACAAAGAAATAAACATATAACATTAATTAAATATAATGTTTTATTACATGAAATCACTAATTAATAATGCCTTACAAGCCAAAACAATTGGCTTACAGGGCTTATAATAACATTTCATGCATTTTAGAACCTTTTAGGGTTAGTTTTGTACTTTTCATCAAAATTGACCAAAATTAGGCTTTTTAGGGTTAGTTTGTGTAATTTTCTTCAAAACCAACCTAAACCAATTCTCCAAGGTCATGCCAGAATTTTTATGTTGATGCATGTTCTTTAGAGTCATTTTTATGATATTATGTTAAAATAATAATATGTATTTGTTATAATATTTATATTTTTCAAAGAATCAAGGTAATATCTTGAGTTAAAATAGTATATAGGTGCGCTTCTAGTATATAGAAGTCACCACATTGATTATTTTAAACAAAAGAATACCTTCTTCAAACAAGTAAATCAAAATTTTTGAATTTCATGAAAATAAAACTTTCGTCTTCCTCTAGGTTTTTCAGATAGATGTAAAAGATAATTTTGATTTTCAAAATATATGGAAACCTAATTATCTTAGAGTAGAATTAATAATATTATTTTTAAATAAATTCTAAAATATGGGAATTATAACTAATATAGAAAAATTAAAACCAATTATAATTGAGGTTTAAGATAATATGTAATTAATAGGTACTGATTTATGGACGTTATGGAGGGGACATGTCTTACTCCATGCATAATCGACTTTTTAACTTTTTTTAGATGAATCTCTAGTTATTTACCAGGCTTCGAAGTTTGTCCTAAAGGGTTTCATGACCCTCAAAAGATGAATTTTGATAAGTGACCAAGCTCACCTAGCCAAAATAAATCGATGGTGATTTTAAGTCCTTCAACCATTTCATAATGGTCATTTAGGGTTGAGTCAGGTGTGTGATTTATCCTGAAAACTTAGTCCCATCATAGAAAGAAATGAAAAAAAATTATTCATTTAAGTCTGATGTGTCAGATTTGCATTTGGCATGTTATGACATGCATATAGTTATGCATATGCACTTTTTTCCATAATAAATCTTATACATATCCAAAATAAAGGTATCTATATACCATGGAAGCATAATATCCATATAGTTCTAGTGCCATGTGCATATCTAAAAACTACATTATACTTATCATGAAACCAATACAAATGGTATATTCCTTAAGTGTATTTATATATATAATACAAACAATACTTGCTTTTAAAATTATATGGATGCTAATTTTGCTATGAGAAATTCAATACTAGATAGAGACACAACTAACATATATAAAATACAACCAAGACTTTGAAAGGATCCAAACCCTAGTAAAGTTCGAGCTCATGCAATAATTAGATTTTAAAAATCATAAAATAACATAACTAGCCCCCAAAAATAGTAAACATAGAAATTGTCAGACTTCCCTGCAGATCCTTGGGAGGGACCTAGTAAATCATATTAGTATTTAATAAAATCAAATAATCATCCGTTAAGGGATTACCTGACTCTCAAATATCATAATCTAGAGTTAGATCTAATTTGAAGGATCCCTATAAAGTGACAGCTAGGCTCTTTGACAAGATCTTTGAGTTTACGAGCAACATACGCATCTTGCCTTTAATAGTTATCCACATAGATGATTTTAGGAGCCTTTATAAGGTTCAATGCTTCTCCAATGCTAGCCCAAAGGCTCATCAAACTTTAACCAAAAGGTAACTATGAATGGGTTTTTCCTTTACCTAACTTCAGAACATTTTCGGATAATGTTAGAGGAAAGAAGAATTGCTTTATAAGGAGGCTAGAACGTGGAGATTTTGGGTGTTTTACTTCCTTGTGGTAGTGACACTAAAGAGAAAGGTTGATAGAATTATTTTTCTCACCTTTTTGATTACTTCTCTCAAGTTACTATTTTGTGTCTAGGTTTATTCACTTTTATTGTGCTTTGTCAATCCTAATTTCTCTTAAAAAAAGAGTTTGGATGATCGAAGTCATATCTAATGAAATTCTTTCACCTTAAGTAAATGGAATTTGATCATCTATCCCTTTCCAAATTACTATGGCCGAACCATGCATATCAATGGGCATTAAGTGGTTTGTCCAAGGCATAAGGTTATTAATTAATTTGATTAAAACCAAACTCCATGTCCCATCTTCAATTCAGCTAGGGTAAAAATAAGAATTCAATTCAATAATTAATTCTTAATTTATCTAATATAAATCCCATTTAATTTATCTTACTAATATAATGATCAAATAATCATTAATTATAAGATAGATAAAACGAGATTTATTTGGCTAAGCAATCTATCCCTTTATGAATTTTGTCTTAATAGAATTCATATTTAGTCAAAACAATTTTAATTAATGATAATATTATTTAATATTAATTATCTAAATAATTAATATATTTCAAGATTATCTAAGGGATATTCATTCAATATATTATCCACTAGACATGGTATCTCTTGATTTAGACATTATTAAAAAGGCAACAAAAATTTAGATTTCATAAATCTAATTTGATGTCTTAAGTTAAATCTTAATTGAACTTTTCGATTAAGTCCTTCATTTAATTACCTTTTATTTAATTAACTTTAACTTAATTAAATCTTGAATTTAATCTAACAATATGATCTTATTATGTGTAACCCAATTAGATTCCCAACATATTGGCAATGAACATAATTAATCTAATTAATCAGGTTCGTAGATCAAGAGCGGAATCTAGCAACCCATTGTAACCACCAAAATGTTGAAGAGTCAATGTGACCTCATCAAAACCTTTTAGTAACTAGCTGTAGACACCTGTTTTATCAGGGCTAATTTTTAGCAATCTAAGGCACGGATATGAGAGGGGGCGATGATCATCGCCCAGTGAAAAAGTATTTTGAGGAGGTCAAGAAGGCCTATGGATCATATCAAAGGTAAATACAAAGATGTGGCATCAAAGGACGTAGTTCAAGGTTTTCAAGGACAAAAGATATGAGAAAATTCATAATTTTGCTTGAATATCTTGATACATGGTTCTCATGTATCGATACAATGCTCCAACAATCCAAAAATTTGAAATGTCCCCACTTAGATCGATACAACATGTAAATGTATCAATACATGAGCCTATGTATCGATACAGGAGCTCATGTATCGATACTAGGCCATGCCAAGACTAAAACATGCATTCTGTGAAGAAATGTATTGATACATAGCAACATGTATAGATATAATGGTTCATAGTAGTATCGATACAATGATCATTGTATCGATACAATGTTTTTTGTATCGATACACTCAAGGTTTTTGGACCAAACATATCGATACATTCTGCAATGTATCGATACATACAGGCCAATTTCCATGATCTGGGCATTTTTGACTCATCCATCATTGATCAAAAACTCAATGTTAACTCGTTTCTTTCCATTAAAAAAGATCAAAACCCGTATCAGATTATGAATTTGGACTTTTGAACTAATCAAAACATTTTTTTGAAGTCTAAATTAGATAAAAAAGGTCAAAAGTCACATGATCACCCTACTCCTCCCTAGTTTGTTGACCAAGATCACCATCAACCACCTTATTTGCTAGAAAATCATTTTAGCATTTAAACCAGCCACCCTATGTCCATCACATTGGTAGCAAGTTGCTCCCTATAGCTACTCTATAGCCACCAAGCTGACATCACTTTGTCCTCATTAAGAAATGACCAAAAGCACCTCCAATTTAGCTCCATAATGCTGGTATAAATAGACCACTTATATCTGAGCTGAGGGACTTTAGATTTCAGCTTATTTTAGCTTCCAAAAACACATTCCTACGTTAAAAAAAAACCAAATCCTGTAGCTCTTCACTCAGCACCCAAAAATAGCCCTAAAACACCCATTTTCAACCACTACACATTCTGAAAATCACCTCATCCATACCAGAACCAAAACCTCATTGTTTCTCTCTTTTTTTTTGCTTATTAACAACAAGGAAAAGAGGGAAATTTGAGCCATCTCTACTGTTTGACTATTTGGCCAAAAATTAAAGTTTTGCTGACATAACTTCTTACTTTATCACTTTTATTTTTTATTTTTTAGCAACTTCATCATATCAGTGAGCTCTCCATGTTTCCATCACCCTCTTAGGATTATCACACATTATTATGGCTTTTGGTTGTGGTAGTTTACGATTTGAATGCCTTAATGCCCTTTTGATGTGTAAAATGCCTCATTTCATCCTTATTATTTTGATAGCTCTGGTTCATGCATTTTATGCCATATCCACCCATCTTGTTATCCTTAATCCATCGATGAATCATTAGCCTAACACATTTCAAGCACATTTATACATTAGCTTGCATGAATCATTGTCATTTTCAGCATCCAT
>JBBYHL010433887.1:0-61063 GCA_038381835.1 Adansonia madagascariensis
TCTTGTCATGAATCATTGTCATTTTCAGCATCCATAACATTTTTTTATCAAAGTGCATAACACTTTCTTTGTCTAGATCATTGGTAAAGTTAGCATCCCTATTTATGTTATGTGCCATCCCTTTGTATGTTTGTTGCCTTCTCCTTATCAAAGTGCATGTTTGATGGCTAAAAAAACTAATTTTCAAAACCTCCCCAAGCCAAGCATGCTAACCTCAACCAATGAGGACTAGCATGAACTTAGCATTTTCGTTAAAGTTAACTAAAAACTCTTAGGCAAGATGAAGTTTTCCAGATCTGTAATCCTGATTAAATGAGCTTAAAACTTCTGATTTTCCTACAAAAATGGCCTTGTACTTGTTCCCTAAATGTTCGTGCCTTGTTTTTGAGTCAAAACCTTAAGTGGTATGATCAACAGGTTATTTCATCATCCTAAATTACTTTGGGGCTATGCAAATGATTTTGTGATGCTCATGCCACTCTTTCCCTTTAGTCATGGACATTTGAGTGTTGATGACTCGCGTTTGGACCTATAAACATAGAGAAAATAAGAAATATCCTTTGCTTTGCTTTGTCCCCTGCTGGCAACATCACTGTTACAAATTGAAAAATCACTTTAAAATCCCAAATGATTTTTCATGAGTTTTATAATATTTTTCCCTAAAAGTGTGTTAAAATATCTTTAAAACAAGGTCATGTTCACCCCCCAGATCAGTCTGGATGAAAGAGTTATGATTTTTCAAACCTAGACTATCTAGAATCCTTAGAGTTAACAAAATGCATTCTGGTTTGGCTTTAGGCCCACTAAACGATTTTTCCAAATCTATCCAACATTTTTCCTAAAATGTTCATGAAATTCCCTTTTTGGAATAGTATTATTTGCAATTTTTCGATGCCAAACGAGTCCGGAATGATTTTTCAAATTTTAACACACCTTTTTCCTCACATGCTCTATCAGTAGCATAATTGACCCAAATTTAAAAATTTATTTCCCTCAAAAGTGATTTTTTGGGATATTAGGAATATTTTTAGATTGACTCTCGTCAAGTTACCTTTCTAACGATATCTTGTCCATCCTCTAAAGCCTTCAAACCAATCCAAAATAAATTTAGAAAGTGGGATCATGCGATGCTATCCCTTGTTCTCGGTCACGGTCAAAATTAAGTTATTTTCCCAAATTTTGCCTCAAGACATTCAAATGTCTCCATATCACCCCGATTAGACTTGAGAACATGCTTCGACCTCTCACAAGCTCGTATCAAGGCATGAATATATTTTTACATCTTTACCATCCTCGTTCACAACTTCTTTTGCCAAAAATCGTCAAAATGCTCACTAATTTTCTATATCACAAAGTTTTGTCAACTTAAATTTTTTAACTTAACTTCTTTAAAGAGTGTTAGATATGTCACTTTTGGGGATATTCCAACCCCGACCTTTCGAAGGAATACTCTAACTGCATTTTTCAAAATTGTAAAGATTTAAAAATCTTCCTTTGTCAAAATTATTTGTCATCCATGGGGATGCTCCAACCCCGATCTTTCGAGGGGATACTCTAATCTTGCTTTTCAAAATTATCAAGATTTAGAAATCTTCCTTTATCAAAATTATTTATCATCCATGGGGATACTCCAACCCTATCTTTCTGAGGGGATACTCCAACCCTATCTTTCAAATACAATTAAATTTTTCTCCTTCTTGGCTGCCATGAATGTTTCAAGAAAACCTTGTTCAATCAAGGAACCCAGATGCATCTCAAAAATTGTCGATTAGATTATTCCCAAATAATCGATGCCAATTGCGAGATAATTCCAATAGTCCATCTCTTCCCTTTATCATTACATTGAATGGTCTATGTTATGTTACTTCATTCATTATCGTACTAATGTGATTTCTTTGTGGTGATTATTTACATGCATGTTTTCAAAACATTTCAAGTAAAACTAAAGGTAATATTCCGCGTGGGTATTTCTCCAGTGCCCAAAGTGGAATATTCCATTTTTCAAAGTAAAATCCAGAGGTCATTTTTATTGAAAATCTCTATATTCCCCATCTCTCTGGTGCATGTATGAGATTAAATCTTTTCATTAAAACCTAGATTTGTATTTCTATAAAATTCATGCATTAAAAGGGGGTTATATCGAAATAATGACGAGTTAAGATCGAAAGAATCGAAACTGAGATAAGACATAACTAGTAAAGTACCGATTTTGGGCATTGCACAGAGGTTCGTGCCTCATCGTGCATAACCAACTCCTGAACCCAAATGGCCAATCTTTGCACTACGTAGACCATGGAATTGATGTTTCGAGTTTCGTAACTCAAGACATAGGTTTCAATAGGCATCCATTCATGCCTAGCCTAAAATGATTGATGGTGACTCTAAGCGTTAGCCATTTCATGATGGTCATCCGAGACCAATAAGATGAACAATTCATCTTATGGTCCCCTTCACTATATTACAAGTTGAGAATCTGTACTTTCTCGTTCTTATCACATCGTGAAGGAAAAGTCTCGGTCAAGAAGACATTTCCAAGTCAGAAAAATATTTTAAGTCGTATGCACCTGTAGATCCACGAGGATCCACCCTAGGGCACGTTGCGACACCTACTTACCTCAGTCCATAAAGAGCTAGGCGTTTATTAAGTCAGTCTACAAAAAGCGAAACGCATACCTATCTCAGTCCATAAAGAGCTACATGCTTATTGAGTCAAAGCCCATACTAGCTAGCACCTATCTGAGGGGTCAAACCCAAGAAATTCCAAACCTAGTAGGAAGGTCAAACCCTACAAAACTTATTAAAATTTGCTTATTGTTAAGACCGCTGCCAATATACTATGCCTATTTCAGTGTAGTAATCAGTAGATCTCCATTTTTTTTGCAAGCACATAGGGAGTAATGTCATACCTAGGACAAAATAGTGTCAAGTTTCTCCATGCCCTGTTCCTGATGCTCAGTAACAGTAAAGAAGGGTAGTTGTAGATACCCTATTTCGTCTGAGCCAACTTTTGGAGCATCAAAAGCTGTCATCCAAGGCACTGTTGAGGCCATTCTACAAGCTCATGCTCAATCCCCATCATTCCTAGCTAAGGTAAGGTCATAGTTTATTTAATTTAAAACCAAGCCTATATATATTAAATAAAATAAGGCCTACGTGCATATTTAATTATTTTATTTGGGTATATTTTATTTAATTATAATGGGTCATAAATTATTTAATTTAAGACCAAACGTTATTAAAAAAATACATTAGATAAATAGAGCCCACTTGTATATTTAATTTATTTTATTTGGGTCTATTTATCTAATTATATTGGTCTATTTATCTAATTATATTGGATCATAAATTATTTAATTTAAGACCAAGTGTTATAAAAAATATACATTAGATAAAATAGAGCCCTCATGCATATTTAATTATTTTATTTCGACCTATTTTGTTTAATTATATTGGGTTGTAAATTATTTAATTTAAGACCAAGCCTTAGAAAAATTATACATTTAAGTAAAATAAAGCCCACATGCATATATAATTATTTTATTTGGGCCTATTTCATTTAATTGATTAGGTCATCTTCTAAAATATTCTAAATTAATGTTGGGCCTTACAAAAATTATTTTAATCTAATATGTCTATTATTTGAATTAATTTTGAGCCTATTGGGTTGGGTTAATGATTTTTTAAAGACCCAATTAGCTTGATGGTGGGGTATTTTATGGCAAAAACTGATTTTCAAGGGGTATTTTGGAACTTTGGTGGTTAGTTGTACTTAAGTATTAGTACTTGGACCAATTAAAATTTGAAAACACATCTTAGTACACTACGACTCATTATTTTTTGTGAGACAATATACTAAATTAACCCTTCACCCTAGGTTCTTTTAACTATAGCACATTACCCTTTATAAACAACATTTTGTTGTTTTGTATGGAAATATGAGCCCCCAAGAAGGAAAATTCAACCACTAGTAGAACAACCAAAAAAATGCAAGCCATCTCAAAAAAGAAATAACAACCTCACTTTCCCACTCACCATTTTCATGAGACCAAAGAAAGAAATTCTCTCATGGCACTAGCACATAAGTGTGCTCCTGCCACATTGAAAATAGAAGCAGTATCATATTGCATTTAGGGATACAAATAAAGAAAGCTTGGTGAAGCTTGGCTACTGGAAAGAAAAAAAAGCATGAGATAAGGTATTTGCTACATATCCATGCCATGGTATGTTATTACATGTTTGTCTAGCATATTTTGATGTTAGTCATACCATGGTTAGCATTTTAAGCTTGTTTTATTTATTTAAGTGCCATACTTTGAATGCTTAAGCATGCCTTGACACTTTCAAAAATAATAAAAACCCTATCCTAAATTCCTCTAAAAATAATGCTGTAAAGGAAACAAAAGGATTAGTGAAAAACATGAATAATACATACCAAAGTTTCCCATATAAATCAAAAATATTTTTTTTGAAAATACTGAGAATTATAGTTAAATACCGATTGAAACCAAATTAATTAAAATTTTGTTAATATCTAATTAACCTTAGGCCTGACTCTCTAACCTGTTCTAGTGGAGTCGCCAAGCTGTCATAACATGACAACTCGACTTAAAATGATGGGTATACCCATTGTTCTTATATATATTCGTATATCATTTTTTTCTTTTATTTGGGCCCAAATCATTATTATTCTTTATTTTTGTGTTTAGGGACTGAGTTTCCATGATGAATTGCTCACTCGAATGGACTCTAAATAGTCATTATGAAATGCCCACTTTTCTAAAGTTGCCACCAATCTTATTTTGGCCAGCTGTGATTAAACACCTGCCGGAGTTTATATTTTAAGAATTATGAAACCCATAAAAACAAACTCGGAGGTATACGCTTATATTAGAGATCACTTGAAAGGGTCCAAGAGTTAGTTACAATTATAAATAAGAATCAACTTTCTCGTGATGCTTAGTAATCAATATCTTATTAACCCCGTGTTAACATAAATTTTAATTTTTATTCAACTTAAATTTTTTATATATAATTATAATCCCCATTTTTAGAAATAAAATTCCATGAAACAAATTTATTATTCTAGATGAGAAAATCGGGTTTTTAATATTTTTGAAAATCAAAATATCTTTTGCACCCTTTCGAAGAACCAGAAGAACATGAAAGCTTTTGCCATTCTCTTCCATACCCTGCTGGAGAGCTGCTGAAATACGAAAGGTTTCTAAAATCAAAATATCTTTTGTACCTTACTGGAGAACCTGTGGACTGTAAAGGGCTTTATTTTTCCAAAATTTATGAGAAATGCCGATTTTAATTTTGAAAAGGTATCTCATTATTAATATAATCTGTAAAATCCCACTCATATGCTAGGAGAAATTCTACATAATATTTTAACATTGGAGACATAGCCTTAATTTGCAAAACTTCCAATTTTAATAATAATAACAACAACAACAACAACAACAACAACAATAATAATAATAATAATAATAAATCATCCTAAAACTTTGTTTAGACAAAATGTACTAAACTCGACTCTACGGTTCCTAATTATGGTCGTTATGACCAATATGTCCCTTGAAGTACACCTTTGACCTAAAAGTATGTTGGTGACCCTAAAGGACTCGATTTTAAAATAAATTAATAAAATATCCTAAAGAGTACCTTCAACGTACACGTATCCTGATACTCTAAATGTTCAAAAATTTTATAAACAAATGAACCTATTCCTACGTACACTTTCGACATAGAAGTATCCTATTGACCATATAGGACTTGGTTTTAACATAAATTACCAAAATGTCCACAAGGCCTGCCTTTGACATAAAAGTATCCTGATAAGCCTAAAGGGCTTATCAACTTTATAAAAAGACAAACTATCCCTATTATACATTTTTGACATAGAAGTATCTAGTGATTATAAAGGGCTTGATTTTAGAAAAAAATTTCTAAAATACCCCTAAAGCATGCCTTCGATGTATATGTATCTCGATAACCTAGAGGCTAGATGACATCATAATAGACGAACCTATTCTTACTGTACACCTTCGACATAAAAGTATCCAAACAATCACAAAAGATTTGGTTCTAGGGAAAGTATTAAAATACCCCTGGGGTGTACTTTCAAACTTTCAGTATCCAGTAACCTAGAGGGCTAAAAAATGACATGAAATGCCATTTATACCCTTCATGGGTAATTTTGACATAAAAAATTACTTAAAATGCATAAATTGTTAATAGACCCCTAAACTTTTTAAAATTAAATTTCGTACCTAAAGGAATACTGGAAGAATATGGAAAGTTTTAATAATTTCTGCACAGTTATGAAAGACCATATGAGTGTTAGAAATATTTTTGAAATGTCAAAAATATCATATTAACTCTAAAATGCAAAGTTTCTCTAAATGGTCCCTAAAGTTTTCTAACTTTGCAATTTAATCCCTATACAAAATAAAATCATAATTAAACACAAAATTGATCATAAAAGATCATGAAAATCATACCAAAGGTCATATAATAAATTCGGCCAAGTACTTATGTCCTTAGGACAAAAATTTTACAATTTTGCAAATACGGCTCTAAACTTTCAAAACTACAAAATAGCTGTAAAATGATGGAAATGTATAAAACATATTCATACATATCAAAATAAACATGAAAACACTTTCACAAATATACACAAGCAATCGGCCAAGCATGGATGGCCTTAAAACAAAATTTTCCATTTCTACAATTTAGTCCCTACATAATAGAAAATCATAAATTAACATAAAATACATCATAAAAAATCACAAAAACCACACCAACAATCATGAAAATGATTTAGCCAAATAACTATGGCCACAAAGCAATTTTTTTTCACATTTTGCAATTCCAAAATGGTATAAAATACATAAAAGACATCCAAATATATTAAACTAAACATAAAGCACTTCTAAGGTTGTCTACAAGGTTCGACCAAGCTTAAATGGCTAATAAATTTTATAATTTTGATAATTTGGTCCCTAAATTTTTTATTAATCACAAAATAAGCTAAATAAAAATAAAAACATCACAAAATCATCAAAATCAGATTAAACCATGCTTAGAATCAACCTTCCAAAGTTTCAAAATTTTGTGAAAATTACTTTATAGCCTTAAACTTTTAAACATTACAAAATAGTCCTAAATATCAAGAAAAATCAAAAAGTAAATTAAATCCAAAGCCATACACGGTTCAGGTAGCATAATTTTTCAACCACAAACAATATTTTTCATCACATGTTTGCATCAAAATCAACATATATACGTATCATAATTTTTACTAAACTAAAACATGCATAAAATCAACATAAATAGTGAATAAATCAATATAAATCAACCCAACATCATTGAGAAAAATAACACAAAAAATACATACATGAAAATAATAATATTTCTACTAAAAATGCATGAAAATAACAAAAAAAAAATTTTGTATAAGAATGTACCTTAAAAACTTGAAAATCTAATGAATTTTTTATTTTTTTATTTTTTCTTATTCTTATTCTTTTTTCATTCCCCCCAAAAAAAACTTGAAATGAAGAAATCTAATCCTTATTTTTAAAGGATGAAGGACGACAAGATGGTGAAGGTTTTACCAATTTCTACAACTTTTTTCTTTTATTTATTTATTTATTTTAGATTTTTTTATTTTAATTAATTTAGCTTTAACCTAAATTAATTATATTGTCTTTTATTGGATGATGCCATGCGTGACAATCAAAGTCTATAGAATTTTGGAATATATTTATATAATAAATAAAATTATACCATAAAAATTAGTTAAAAAGATTAAAATTGTAAAAACTAAAAATTATATATTTGAAATAAAATTTCATATGGTCAATTTAATTTAATATAATAATAAAAATAATTTTTATATACAATAAAAAAAAGCAAAAATATCAAACTTGTAAAATTTCATGGGAAAAACCCATACCTAGAAAAATGGTTATATATAAAAAATGCTAAACTGATAAAATAAATAGAATTTTTACAAATTGAATTAATATGGATTCAGCAAAGATATTTGAAAAATTTTAAAAATTATGAACTCAGAAAAATCCACTCAAAAGAATTTTTGAAGTAGAAAACTCTGCATTTCAAAAATAGGAAAATTATGAAAAAAATGCGAAACTCATAAAATAAAATAAATTTTTCAAAAATGATTTAATATGATTTCAAAAATAGTATTTTCAGAATTTTAAAAATTATAAACTCAGAAAAATTTTTTCAAAAACTTTTATGGAGTTAAAAACTCTGTATTTCAAAAACGAGAAAATTCTAAAAAACAAAACAAAACTCATAAAATAAATAAAATTTTAAAAAACTAATTTAATCTAAATTAAATAATAATATTTGAAGAATTTTAAAATTTATAAACATTAAAAAATTTATTGAAATAATTTAGGGAGTAGAAAACTCTATATCTTGGAATAAAACAATTCTTAAAAAAAATGCAAAACTTATAAAATAAAATGAAATTTAAAAAACTGATTTAATGATGGTTAAAAGGAAATATTTAAAGAATTTTAAAGTTTAAAACTCAAGAAAATTCCACCAAAAATTTTACAGATAAAGGAAAGCTCATATTTTAAAACGAGAAAAATTTTAAAAAAAATACATTGAAACTTATATGAAAAGAATTAAATATTCAAAATACTAATTTAAAAAATGGTAAAGATTACAATCCAAGATCTGAAATAAGTCTTTAATGAAAAATTTGCAGGCGAAATCCTTACGGTACAGTGGGAAATTCAAAAATAAGTGGCAAAATTACCAACTTGATATCTTATGGTAAGAAAATGTGAATAAGAATTTTCTTTTAATATTTCTAATTTTCTAGAGTGAGTAGCGGCATAAATACCACAATAGTAACAATAAAAATATACAACGACCAATTCCCAAATTTATCATGAAATTCTTGAATTTGACTGTGATAATATCTGCAGAAACCAAATTTCAAAATTTCACAGGTATAATGTTAAAAGCTAACTGTTTTACCTTGATATTTGTCTTTTTTGTTTAAGATCTACTCTTCATAACCTTTGAAATTACACTAATTTTTGCCACGTGGACCTGCAATCATTTAAGTGTAACTAAATAGGTCTTAAATATGTACATTCCCCCCGAAGGAAATTTACATCCATTGAAAAGTGCTTAATTTTGTATCTCGGATATTCTTAGGCTGACAAGAAGTGGGGCCTGGACAAAATTTGGTGTTTACAAGCTTATAAGTTTTACTATATGGGGTTTAAGTTGACATCTAAATTGGTATCCAATCACTCTTCTGTCTAGTAGGGATACCCGAAGCATCTTGATTTTAGGCCTATCACAGCTTGGTGGAACAAATTTGATCCGATGGATGTATTTTCTTATGCAAATAAAGAGAGGCACTCATAAGAGATACAGGTAATTTATACCCTAGAAGTTGTTGCTATGCCTATGCAAGCAGTACTCACGAAGGCGGATAACTCGATTGGGACCCTAACCTCACCATGGAGTTTGATGGGAAACTAATGCAAATACACATGCACAGTGTTGTCGAGGAAACAATTAAACCTTTTGTTTACCTCATATTACCATATTTATCAAGTCAATATTTATTTAGGAACAAGTTAGTCCCTGACAATCACTTAACAAAAATCATAACAATTAAAAGATTAGTAGATAAAAATAGAAGGGGGTTATAGTTAATTAATGATCGAATATTGAGGGATCCAAGGGCCAAGTAAGACACAGCTAATTGTAGGCCTAACTCTTAAAACTAGTCCCCAGTAAAGTCACGAAGCTATTGGCAATGTGCCCTCAAAACGGTCTTTTGGAGCGAGATGCATGCACAAGTTAAAAATTTATGACATAAGAAGTGATACAATTCTTGACAAAGAAATGTCCTCTTGACAAAGACTCTTTCTTTGTAACTTGGAAGGGGGGACCATTGGATAAATCGCTTATCCGATTGATCTCATTTTGCCACCATGAAATGGCCAATGCTTGAAGTTGCCACTGATCATCTACGCTAGGCGTGATCAGATGCCTATTGAAACTAACATTCCAAGTTATGAATCTTAAGGCATTGATTTCATTGTTTGCGTAGCTTATAAATTGTTGGTTAGGTTTAGGAGTTATTTATGATCTAGAAGGTATGAATTCCTTGTGATACCCGAAATCGTTACCTTTCTAGTCATGCCTTATATTGGTTTTAGTTTCCTAGGTTTTGACTTGTCATTATTTTGATATCCTCTTTTTCATGCATAAATTTGTATAAAATAAATTTAGATTTTTAGCTGAAAATTTAAATCTCTTATGCACCTTGGAGAAGTAGGGTACATAAAGATTTTTTATTAAAATGTTGTACACGACGCCAAGCAAAAAAAAATTTTTGGGAAGGTCTAAAATGCTTATGGGCTGTATTAAAGAAAATGTAACAATGAGGCATCAAAGGCCACTTTTCATGGTGTCACCAAGGTTATTCAAATGAATGCACAAATCAATTTCCCATTGTTTGTGACCAAGTTAAGGTAAATCAAGAAACCAGAGGTGTGTACAAGTTATATTGGGGTGCAAGTATCGACACAAGGCCTTTATGATGCAAAAAACTTAAATTTTCACATGTAGTATCGATACAAGAGGGTTTGGTATTGATACCCAAGGTATGTATCGACACCTGGCATGTTTGTATCGATACAAACCTTAGCAGTAGCTAAAGTTATGATTTTTGGCAAAATGTATCGATACACAAGCATAAGTATCGATACAAATACATGGAGTATCGATACAGGCCTCTATGTCTCGAGATTGGAAACATTTTTTTGCTCTTATTATCGATACACAGGTTATTGTAACGATACTCAGGAGTAAAAAGTGCCTTGTGTATCGATACAACTTGTTTTGTATTGATACACCAAGGTATTTTTCCCTAATTCAAGCCATTTTTTAGACTTTGAAAACTCGATTTAAACATGTTTTTGCACCAAGGAACCATCATAAAACATTGCAAACCTCAATTATGGGTTCATTAATGATTCTAACAAATTTTTGGAGTCCAAATAATTAATGACAAAGTTCACTTTCATAAAATATATGGGTGTAAGAGGGTGTGGCAGCATATCTCTAGTTGTAGGCTGTCATAGCCTTTTTGCTTCCTTACTCAGCATGGTAGAACCAATAAAAAGAGAATTAACTTAGCATGGCAGCTGGAGATGTCTCCTGGTGCAAAAAGGAAAAATCAAAAGTGCCCTTTGCATTGTCTTCTAAAACGAAGGGCTAAGCATTGAATAAAAAAAACTACTAGCTATCTCAGAAAAAAAAACTCTCTCAGCTATCAAAGAAGCTCTCTAGCAATCCCAGAAAAACTCCTCATCCATCCGCATAAATCCTTTAGCCACTTTAGCATAAAAAACTCACCAAAACACTATTTCATTACCTTTCACCCTCAACCAACCTCCATTTCCCTAGCTCCTTAAAACCACTACTAGAATACCTTTAGAAACTCAACCTTTCACACACTTTTATCCTCAAAACATCCCATCAACAACCATATTACCAAAAACCTTCTTTCTTTCACCCTTTTCTTGCTAAACAATAGCAAAAAAAATGAAAGGAACTAAGCTTAAAGTCACTGCCTTAAAAAAGAGGAAACCTTAAGCCTTTGCTAGTATATTTTTTTCCTCATTCCATATTTTTTTTGTTTTGATTATCCATTTCATTTTAGTGAACCCTTTATGTTGCCATGACCCTCCTAATACTCCTAGGCATCTTTGTTGCCTTGGTTGTGGTAGTCCTAGGATCTTGATGATCCTATTGACATCTTGATGTTGTTAGATATATAAACTCACCATGCTTCATTTTCATCATCATACAGCCTCTTTCATGCATCTTTTTCCATGTTCCTTCCATATTCGCATATCCATTTCATATTTAAATGGTCACCTTAATATGTTTTAGTATATTCAAATATTTTTCTTGTGTTTTAAGGAGGCTCATGAAATAAAAATGCTCACTTGATAGCTCCAACATCCACTCTTTTGTATAAACATGTTTATATCATCTCTATGCACCCTATTTGTCATCTTCTTACATCATGTCACCCATTTCCATGTCAAAATGTCATCTTTGCTTGTTTACATGTTTAATCCATGTTTATCTTTGTATTTGCTATATTTTTTCATGATATCTCTAATAAAATGCTTGCTTGTCTCTTACAAATTGATTTTTAGAAAAATTCCCAAGTTAAGTTCATGCTACCTTCAATAGATGAAGAATAGCATAGGCTTAATGATTTCATTAAATTGGTCTCCTAATCTTGGGGCCAAATCAACATTTTAGCTCTGGATTCATGGTGAAATAAGTTTATTTTTTCAAAAAAAGAAAATCCCTTTTAGTATTAATCTTTGATCTTGAGCCTCATGTTCCTTTTGGTGACATGGTCAACGGGTTGTTCCATCATCCCAAACTACTCTAGGATTATGGAATAAACTTGTAAAGCCCGTTTTACTTTCTGCAGTGGACGTTCAGATGTCCTAGACCCGAGTCTATCTTCAAAAGAATTGAAATATTGAATAATCCCCCACGTTTTGGCTTTGGCAGCACTATAGTCCAAACTTGAAAAATCATTTTTGAATTAAAAAATATTTCCTTTGATTTTTCTAATATTTTTCCTTTAAAGGACATTGAATTACCTTTCTAACAATGCCTTACTCGCCTTCGGATCATCCGGACAAGGGATTTATGATTTTTTGAATGTTTGCTATCTGAAACCCCTGAAACTAGTGTGCAACATTCTATTTGGGCCATTTTGACCTATCAGATGATTTTTATAGTTTTGAAAATATTTTTCCCAAAAAGTTCATAAAACTCCCTTTCTGGAAAGATATTATCTACGATCTAACGATCCTGGATAAGCTTAGAATGATTTTTTGAAATCAATCAGGCCCTTTTAATCATACACGCTGCTGGTGCTAAGATAAACCTAACTTAAAAAATTAATTATGCCTAGAAAGTGATTTTTTAAAATTTTTGGAATATTTTTATAATAAACTTTGTCTAGTTACCTTTCCAATAGTACCTTATTTACCCTCTGAAGTCTTCAGATGCACCCAAACAAAATTCAAAAATGGAGATGACACGATGTCATCCCCTATTTTCAACCTAATTTTTGAATTCCCTTTTATTGAGATGTTTGGATGTCTCAAAAATGTGCCCAGTTGATTCCCCTATAATATGAACCCCTTTTGACTCGGATCAAGATTAAAATACAAAAACTATGATTTCATATTAAAATTGTTGCTAGTAGAAATACTCTAACTCCATTATTTCAAAAAGGATACTCCAACCCCATTTTTAGTTAAAAAATTTAAATCTTTTCTTTATTCTTAAATGTTTTCCTAACCTTGGGGATACTTCAACCCACTACTCAAAGGGGATACTCCAACCTCGTTTTTTCAATAAAAATTAAATTTTCACTTTAATCTTAACTATTTTCATAGTTTTATTTTAGGGGATACTCCAACCTCGCCTCACTGAGGGGATACTCCAACCCCGCTTTTACCTAAAAAACTTAAAATTCTCTCTTTTGGGTGCCTCAAACTTTTTTTAAATAAAAATAGTCTTTGTTCTTCAAATTACCATCGAATCCAAACCAGTCTCTAAAATTGTCATCTCGGTTATTTCTTAATAATAGAAGGTAATTATGAGATACATTTCGATCACCCCTCTGTTTTTTATGTTCTTTTATTTGTGATTGCTTGTTTATGATATTATTATATTTCTCATTTTTTGGCTTACTAACTTGTTTCCTTTTGTAGTGTTATTGTGCATTCATATATAAAATTCATTTTCCAATAAAATTTATGAGACTATGTTTCATGTTGGTATCTCTCCAGTGCCTAATACGAAAATCTAATTTTTAAAATCTAATCCAGACATCACTTTTACAAGAAATCCCTGTGTCCCTCACATCTTCAAGGCGCATAGGTGATCTAATTTTCTTAAAAAAACTCAGATTTCCATTTTCCAAAACTTCATGCATTAAAGAGGATTATATCTAAATAGAGACCAAATAGAACCGATTTAACCAAGACTAAAATCAGATATTGTTAGTAGGTACCGATTTTGGACATCATGGGATGCTAGTCCTTCCCTATGCGTAACCAACTCTCGAGCCCAACTAACAAATCTTTGGACTTCGTAGACCTTGAAATCAATGTTTTGAGTTTCATAACTTGTAATATTGTTTTCAATAGGCATCCGATCTTGCCTAGCCTAAAATGATCTGTGGCGACTCTAAGTTTATGGCCACTTCGTGGTGCCTATCCAGGACCAGTTGGATAAGTGACTCGTCTGACAATCCCTATCCCCTTTGTATCATCACGCCTAATACAAATCCTAATCAAGGGATAGCTCAAAGGCTTAACCACAACCAACTGCGATTTATTTTTAAGTCAAACGTGCTATGCCCTTAAAATTGTCTGAAGTTTTAAAGGCCGAGCATATGGCGACAGCCAGGAAAGATTTTCTTTAATGCCAGCTCCCCTTTATGAAATTACCTTGGATGGAGTTTCTTATCATGAGCTCTTATTATTCTCTTCTGATACATTTGCCCATGCTAAATTGCTTGCAATCTTTTTTCTTTGATAAAATTTAACTATTCATATCGATCTCAAACCTGCTCAACTTTTTCCAATTTGGTCTCCATTATTACCTAAGGGGAGGGAATTTTGACCTAAGTTAATAACACAGCTTCTGTGTCATATACCAGTGAATAAGGGGTTGCCTCAGTAGAGGCCCGCACTAAAGTTCTATATGCTAAAACTGCAAAAGGGAGTTTTTCATGCGAATCCTTATAGGTCTCCACCATCTTAGCTACAATCTTCTTAATATTTTTATTGGTTGCTTTAACTGCTCTATTCATCATCGGACGGTATGTTACTGAATTATGATTAGAAATCTTGAGTTGGGTACATACCTCCATCATTAATTTATTATTTAAGTTGTAGGCATTATCAGTTATGATCACCTCGTGTATTTTAAAATGGCAAATGATATTAGTCTTCAGGAATGTAATCATCATAGACTTTGTTATATTTGCTTAAGAAGTTATTTCAACCTATTTAGTGAAATAGTCTATAGCCACTAAAATAAAATGATTACAATTTGAAGCTATAGGGGTAATTGGCCCAATAAATCCATACCCCACATAGAAAAAGGCCATGGAGCATTTATGACATGTAATGGTGAAGGCAAGACATGAATCTTATCAGCATAAATTTGTGATTTATGACATTTTCAAGCATGCTTAATACAGTCTCCCTTTATAGTCATCCAAAAATAACCTAACCTTGTAATTTGTCTTGCCATTTTATGCTTATTGGCATGAATTGCACAAATTCTTTTGTGTACCTCTTCTAAAATTCTCTGTGCTTCATGAGTATCTATGTATCTTAATAATGTCTGATCATAGTGTCTTTTATAAAGAATTTCACCATCCAGAACAAAGATCATTGCTAACCTTTTCACATTTTCTTATCATTTTCAGAGGTATTGTTCGGATATTTTTGGTTTTTGAAGTACCTTCTAATATCATAATACCATTGACAACCATTTGGTTTAGCTTCAACGTTGTAACAATATGAGGGAACTCATGTAAACTCATCTGAATCAAGATCGTTTTTTCATTCTCATTCACCTTAAACATCAAGATAAGAGTGGCAAGAACATCTACCATTTGATTCTTATCTCGAGGCAAGTGAACAAGATCCACCTTCTTAAACTCTTGTAATAATTCAAAAATCAACTTTTTATATTAGGCCATCCTCGAATCTCTAGTTTCCCATTCCTCTCGTAACTGATAAATCACCAAAGCTGAATCCCTATAGACTTTCAATACTAGCACATTTCTCTTAGTGGCTGGACGAAGTCCCATAACACAAACTTCATACTTAGCCATATTATTTGTGCAATCAAAATCCAATTTAACAGTAAAAGGATAAAATCTTTTTGAGAAGATATAAAAATTTCTCTAATTCCATGACCCAAAGCATTTAAGGCCCCATCAAAATACATTTTTCATTCTAGTTTCTCTTTTTGGTTACCTTTTTCTTTAATAGAAACATTCAACAAATATTCATCAAGAAAATCAAAATCTAGTGGCTGATAATCATTAAGAGCCTGGCTCGGTAAGAATTCGATAATGGCACTTCTTTGATAGCTTTCTAGCTCACATAAACTATATCATATTCTGATAATAATATTTGCCATCTCGCTATTCTTCTAGACAATGCTGAAGCTTCAAAAAGATACTTGATTGGATCTATTTTGGTGATCAACCAAGTAGTATGATATAGCATATATTGCTTAAGCCTTTTTATAGTCTAAACTAAGACATAACATATTTTTTTGATTTAAGAATAATATACCTCATATTCCATAAACTTCTTGCTAAGGTAATAAATTGCCCTTTCTTTCTTACCATTCATATCGTGTTGCTCCAACACACATCCCATTGATCACTGAAACATTGAAGGGTACAGTATGAAGGGATGCCTTAGAATTGAGGGTATGAGAATGGAAAGATTTGTTAAATATTGTTTCACCTTTTCGAATGCTATTTGATAATCTTCATCCCACTAACTAGGTTTATATTTTTAAAGAAGTTGAAAAATTGATCACACTTGTCCGTGAGTTAAGAAATGAAACAGGCAATGTAATTTAACTTTCTGAGAAAGCTTCTTACTTCTTTTTGAGTGCATGAAAATGGTAGCTCTTGAATAGCTTTGATTTTATCAGGATCAACCTCAATCTTTTTTTTGCTGACAATGAAGCTTAATAGCTTCCTTGATCTTATACCAAAAGTATATTTTGCTGGATTCAAATTTAACTTATATTTTCTCAGGCTTTCAAACAATTTTCACAAATCCACGATGTGCCTTTCTTCCTGAGGAGACTTAGCAATCATGTCATTAACATACACCTCAATTTCTTTATGCATCATGTCGTGAAATAAAGTGACCATTACCCTTTGGTAAGTTGCCCCTGCATTCTTCAACCCGAATGGCATGCACCCAATAACAAAAGGTGCCCTACATGTGACAAAAGTTGTCTTTTCATGTCTTCGAGGGCCATTTTAATCTGATTATAGCCTGAAAATCCATCCGTGAAAGAAAATAGACAATTCTTTGCGATGTTATCAACCAACGTATCAATATGATGGAAAGAAAAATTATCCTTTGGGCTTGCTTGATTCAAATCCCTATAGTCTACACACATTCTAACTTTCTCATAGGAATCAGGACAATAGTCGCAACCCATTTCGGATATTTTGAGACTTTGAGAAAGTCGCATCAAATATTCACTTCTTTCTTAATTTTTAATAGCCTTTCAGGCTTCATTCTTCTCAATTTCTACTAAACTAACTTGCATTATGGTTTTAGGGGCAACTTATAGACTATTATTTCTAGGTCTAAAATTGGTATATCTTGATATGACCAAGCAAAAACATCATGGAACTCTTGGAGCAAACTTATTAGCTCTACTTTAGTTATGGGTATGATAACAGTTCCAATTTTGACTTCTTTTCTATCATCCTCATCCCCTAAGTTTATAACCTCTATGGGCTCTTCATGAGGCATTATTCATTCATCTTTCTGCTTAAGGAATTTCAACAAGTCAAGTGGCAAAATGCAATTATTGAAATCTTCTTCAAGATTATCCTCATTCGAGCAAATGGATATTTCAAAATTGACTTTTGAATTCTAAAAGAGATCATCCTCTTTTTTTTTGTTTAGAGATCTGTAAAAATGAACAAAGCAAAAATAAGCAAACAAGAAAATATGGGATGATTCATATATGAGCATGAAAAAGAGAAAAAAGTGTGAGAGGAAAAAAAGATGTAAATGTAAGAGAAAATTGAAAACATACAAAAAGTTCATGCATTTCATTTTGAAAATGATGATATCACATGTTTATGCCCTTTACAAAAAGATCCTCATATGTTTTAGGCCAAAACTAACGAGCTAAGTTCTTGGAATTACTTTAGATTAGTCCTAGACACTATAGTTCTTTTAGTAATAATCCAGTTTGTCCAGACATATCCAATAGGGTAGGGACGGATCCCATGATCATTCTTCGGTTCTTCATCATCTAAATTGACTGCATTCACTTGAAAATTCACAGGACTCAAAACGATTATCGTCATATCGTCACTTGCTTTTTTTGCTTGAGCAACAAAATTGATGGTCCTACCATAGCAAAAAGTTTTTTTCAAAGAAGAATATGGAACTAAATCCTAACTTAAACTCTTCTCTATAGCTCGCTTCCCTATTTTCCTTTTTAAGTTGCTTCTAAGGTTGTAACCTAATCCATATCGATCTCTTTTACCCATCACCTAAATAGATCGACCTATCCCTTGTAAATACTTGCCGAGCCCTTTTCTTGCTCGAACACCTTTTCCCACCATGAGCTTCAAATCCATATGAGTGCTTTTGGAAAGTCGAGGCATCAGAACTAGAGATCCCCCAACAACAAAAGTAGCATTTACAACCTCAAATGCCCTAAATGAGCATTTTTGTGCATCAGCATTCACTTCAATGTAAGGAGGCTCAGTTGATGTCATAACTATTATGCCTTCTTCACCTGAGATGCTGACCAATTTGTCATCAATTATAAACTTGACTTTTTGAAGAAAATATGGTACAGCACCGCTTGAGTGTATCCAAGGTCATCCTAATTGATAGTTATAAATAGGGGCAATATCTAATACATGAAATTCAATATTGAAAGGGCATGAGCTGATCATTAAGGGGATTGATATACTTCTTTTAATCTCTCTCTTAGTCCTATCAAAAGCTTTGACCGTTATTGGAATATGCTTGAGCTGACTGTAGTTTATCGGTAGCCTAGAGAACATAATCCATGGCATGACATTAAGAGCTGAACCATTATCGATAAGCACTTAAGGCAGTATAATCCCATTGCAATTAGAAGTTATATGCAGTGCTCTCGTGGAAGTCATCCCACCCGGGGGAATTTCATCATTGCTGAAGTCAGATAAAATTATCAGTAATGATGTTATTTACCAGACGGTCAAGCTTGTTAACTGAAATATCTTGTGGGACATAAGCTTGATTAAGCATTTTTTATAATGTATTTCAATGAGTTTTTGAGCTATGCAGTAATGCCAACATAAAAATTTTTGCTGGCTGTTGCTTTAATTGGTCCACGATGCTGTACACGCTATGCTTTATCAATTTCAAAAATTTACCAGCATCTTTCTTCATAACCAGTTCTTGAATTTTGACAGGACTATTTTTAACAGTTCCTGCTTTTTCAGACCATTGCCCCTTTGTTTTTGGCCTGGAGCAGCTTGACTACCTTTTGGGTTATAGACTAGTCCACTTCGAGTCATATGGCTGACTATAGTGATATTAACTACTGCTAATTAAGTTTTCAAATCTTTTAGACTTGTTACTCCAGCATCATATCTCCAAGGTACTTACTTGTTGTCTTTATACAGAAAAGGTGTCAGAGTTTGAATGATAAGTTTTGGAACATTCTTCTTCTTAGGAGGTTTAGGTTTTGGTCGATTATAGTAAACATAGAAAATTTCGATGAGTTTTCGAGCTACGCAGTAATGCGAACATAGAAATTTTTGCTAGCTGTTGCTTTTATTGGTCCACGATGCTGTACACGCTATGCTTTATGAATTTCAAAAATTTAGTAGCATCTTTCTTCATAACTAGTTCTTGAATTTCGACAGGACTATCTTCAATAGTTACTGCTTTTCTAGACCATTGCCCCTTTGTTTTTGGCCTGGTAGTAGCTTGACTACTTTTTAGGTTATAGACTCGTCCACTTCGAGTCATATGGCTGGCTATAGTGATATCAACTACTGCTAATTAAGTTTTCAAATCTTTTGGACTTGTTACTCTAGCATCATATCTCCAAGGTACTTACTTTTTGTCTTTATACAGAAAAGGTGTCAGAGTTTGAATAATAAGTTTTGGAACATTCTTCTTCTTAGGAGGTTTAGGTTTTAGTCAATTATAGTAAATGACCAATGGACAACACACCCCATAGGGTAATTTATGTAACCCTTCATCAGCCATGTTAAATGACTTTTCTTCATGTCGAGGGGTTTCTGAATAAAATTTAACTTTACTCCATGAATTTTTGAATTAAGGCCAAAAAATCTAAACAATACTGTAGACTATACCCATCAACAGCATGAAACTTGCAAATGTTTGGGCTTGGGTTTGGTTGGTAAATAATATATTCGTTATTCCGACTAAGAATTCTTCCTTCAGTCAGAATAACTCGAACTTCTTCCATCGAGGTCTTAACCTTTTGCACATCCTTTTTTGCCTTATGCTTTTTTTCGAGGATCAAAGCATTGATTCTCGATTTAGGATGATTAGGTAGAGGGTTTGCTGCTACATTAAGTCCTAGAGATGTATTAAATTTGAAAGCTCCTCTTTCCAGAAGATTATGCACCTTATTTTTAAAAGTGGTACAATTTTCAATTGGATGACCAACTACTACACGGTATTCACAATAGGCATTCCCATCATACCAACTAAGTAAGTCACCCTCATATGGTTTTGCAAAGAGAGGAGCTACTAGTCGAGCCTCCAAAAACATATCTAACACTTCTTTGTAGGAATAAGAAAGAGACTCATGATGAGGTCTTGGCTAGTTATTTCTTTAGGTAGGTTGATTTAGATTGGTCTATGTTTGTTTTTTAGGATGATTCTAGGTAGTATTCTGTGGTGTGGGTGAGGCAAGAGGTCAAGATGTATTCATAGATAGGGTATTCTGGGGTTGTTGACTTTGATTTTGGTAGAAAAGATGAGATTTTTAGCAGAAAGGTTGACTTACATAGTTGGCAAATAAAATTTCCTCTTTGTTCTTGGGAGGTCCAATCTTCTTCGTAATGAAGGACTCACTTACTGTAATTTTTCCTGCCTTTATGGTAGCTTCGATCATTTCTCTAGAAATAACAAGATCAAAGAAATTTTTTGTTGCATTTCTTACCAACTTATCATAGTAGGGAGGACGTAAGGTGCCTACAAACAGCATGGTAGTTTCTTTCTCGATTAAGATGGGCTAGACCTGAAATGCCATATCTCTCTACCTTTGATCATACTCTTTAAAAGACTCGATAAGCTTCTTCTCCATATTTTGAAAGGTTAACCTATTAAAAACCTATTCAACCATATGCTTATACTTCGCAAGAATGCATTAGCTAAATCTGACCTGCAATGAATATAACTATGAGTCAAGCTATTATACCAATTCAACTTCAACCCAGTTAAGCGTTTTTGAAAATAGTGAATGAGGAGCTTGTCATTGTGCGAATAGCCTACCACATTTCAAATGAACATCTTAATGTGAGCTTGTGGAGAAGTGGTGCCCTTATATTTTTAAAATTTAGGCATTTTAAACTTTTGTAGCAAAATCAAATCAAAAACCAGACTAAGTTCCTCAACATCTACGCTAGTGCAAAGTTTATCTTTTTTTATGGCTTCAACCTTCTTTCCAAAAGCTGTAATTTTTCTTTCTTGATCTTTATTTCAGTTTTGGCCTTTTGTTGTTTTTGTTCTACTTCTTCAATGATAGTAGGAATTATTGTCTCCTGTTGTGCAGCTTTAGTATCAACTTGTTGTGAGAGAGCATCAGTTTTGCTACATAGTTGGTGTAGCTCCAAGGGTATTTTGCTACATAGTTGGCATATTCAGGGTTTAAGTTTCTTGACAGGTGTTTGTTGTGTCTCAGGTTGAACCCCCCCATATGAGCCGGTAGGAGTAAAACTTATTTCAAGTGGGTGCGCTGACTCTCTTGCTAATAGTAATTCCATCAACTTGGTGATTTGGGCTAGCATTTCTTTCTACCTTTTGATCGTATTCTCTTGGGATTGACGTTGGCTTTCTTTAAGTCTGTCAAATCTTACCAACTGATCATCTGCCATCTTCCTCGCTCTGAATCTAGTGTAATAGCAATGAGTAGTATATGTGTGTATATATTCAAGTCTCTCTTGATTAGCAATGTTTAAAACCTTGAAAAAAATTTCAGGTTTTATGAAATTATAAATTTATTAATGAATATATGAAAATGCATGCATATATGTATGATGTGAATGTATAAATACACTTGTAAGAATGCTTGCTTTAACTAAAGATTTCAAGCTCAGAACGTTTCCATTAACTTTATGACAAATTATGTATTCCCATTATTGATCATGTAGGGATTACATCCAAGAAAATTCCTAACTTGATCATATTGTCTTTGAGCCTCATCCAAAAAACTAAAGTAGAACATGCTTGTATTCTCCTACAGGATTAATTTGCATCTATAAGTCTCTAATCCTTTCCACCATTTTTCTTGCTTGGATGATAGCTAAGTGGATCCGTTCTGTAAGATGATTTATATACATTTGTCAGCTAAAAGAGTTAGCTGCCCATCTTCGGCCTACTGTAGTCTATCAGCCCAATATGCATTTAGGTTATGATAGGCTTGTTCCCAGGCGTGAATATCATCTCCCTTATGTTGTAATTCTAGGCCCATCTCTGTAATAGTTATAGCAAGACTATGTTTTTTCTCTGGAAGTTTTCGTGCTCTCAATCCAAGGTAGCTTGGAGTCTTCTATCCTTTTTAGTAGACCTTCTTAACTAGATGCGATTATTAACATGCTTTCTTCTTTCTCTTTCAAAAATAGTTTGTTTGGCTTTTCCTTCTAGAGCTTTCGTCTTCCATAATTTCAGTTTTTTATTAAGCTTATGCATTTCTTTCTTCGTCCCTTTGGTAAAGCATCTAGAACTCTTGGATATCCTGACAAGTTTCATTTTCTTATTCTGGTCAACCCAATCACTCTTCATTAGGTTGTACTTTCCTTCCATTTTTTCAACTTCTCTTATTTTTGCTTCCATCTTCATTCGTAAATGAGCCACCACCTCTTGGAGCTAATGATTTTTGTCACTTATTCTTTTTCATTCTCTAGCAACTTCCTCTTTAATCAAATCAATCTAAGATGGCATGATAGGTTTTGACTAAATAAATACTCAAGGAATGGTCCCATTTGAGTTAGGAATGATTATGTTACAACCCCAAACTCTCTTCCAAGCATCATACCCTAGAGTGGTCTTATCTGTGTATGCACGCAATCCAAACTCATACATTTTTCTCCATTGCAAAGTGGTTATCTGAAGCAACTTTTTATAATCTTCACCCTGAAATTCCAAATTTGACGTCATGGGAATGAATTATTGTGATCCATATTGTCTTTAGACCAATAATGGCGCATGACCCATGGTGCCCCATATGCCAAGTAAAGGCACATATAGTAGATTCCCACACCGATACACAAAGTATTTTGGTGAAAACCATACACCCTCCAGGTTATATCAAAAGAAGCTAAGTTTTTTAGCATCTCAACCCATTGCTTTTTGTTCCAGACTTAGGCCATTCTTTTTTTATGAATTGCTGAAGAGGAACAAAATGTGGAAAGTAGGCTTTTAACTTTATTTGCCTCTTTGTCCCATAAATGACTTCGAACCTAGATATGTTTCTTTTTCATCGATCAAATAAATCCATTACTGCCACTTTCACATATCTGAACACTCTCAAGAAGAAAACCATCCCGTATATAGCAAGAGCAAATGCATCCAGGGCCTTCTTAAAGTTAAATTACTCTCAGATATATTTTCATAGATACTGCCACAAAATGACACCAGTGTTCCCTTTTTGCTCTTTGCAGTGGTGGTCGGCTTTAAAATCACTATCCAAAACTTGACTTAATCTTTTATGGAAGCTAGTCGGATTGCACTCTTTGCAATAGATGGGTCTTGTCTCTAATGGCCCAAGCCCGATAAAAGTAGATATCTCTTCCATAGTCAGAGTCATGTCATGCTGATTGAATGAACAACATCAAAATGATAGATCAAAACTCAATCATAGCCCTGACTAGCTATACATCCATGTGTATTTTGAGTAAGAGAGTAATTTATCCATATTTTCTGTAAACTAGGTTTGCTCTACACTTCCCTACTGATCCCATATTTGCTGACTCTTTCAAATTATTCTGGCGAAGGTCTAAATGTGTAATCTTTGATAGCTATGACACAAAACCTCTCAGCACATAGTCTCATCCCTTTTCTGGTTCAATTCAAACTCAAAACGAACTCCTCAAATTCCTTGGAGATAATCACTGCATGTACTAGCTCTGCCATAAAGTTAAATAAAAATCTATCTAAGTTGTGATTCTTTTTAAAGCAAGCATTCCTATATGCATATGTGGAAAGAAAAATGCACCAAAAAGAGAAAGGAAAAAAAAGGAGAAAACGAGTTAATATTCTTAAGAAATATTGAATTCAAATAAAATTTCAAGACAATGAAAATCACAAATTATTCAAATAAGGTGTCAATAAATTTCAAAGTGAAGAAAAAAACAATTTATTCAAACAAGATATTAAAATTATCTGAATAAATAAAAAGTAATATGAAAATAAAGGGAAAAAATAAGTCCCTTCATGTGTCCTTAATTTTGGTGACGCCTAAAATCAGGCATGGTTTTTACTGGGAAGTTAGTATGGTTCACTATATGAGGTTTATGTCAGACGTCTAATTAGGTTTTCGAATTCCTTGAGCCCTAAAAGGACCAACGATGAACATTATCCTTATCCATCATGGATTTATGTCGGAATAGGTCTAATTCAAGTGGTTGTGTCTTCCATCTCCGTAACGAGGCTAACACCTTGGGCAGATGTAGGAATCTACACTCGGTAGGCTTTTTGCTGGCCCAGACAGAGGCTAACACCTCAGAAGGCAAAGCTACTTCACCTCCTCCTAAAATATTGGATACCTATACCCCTCCATATCTAACAAAGGAGAAACTATTGCATGATGTGAATAGTGTGTGCGAAAGGACAAATTTACCTTCTTATGACATAACATTAAAAATAAAACTGACTTTCCTAATCCCCAAAAGACAAAAAATGAAAACAAAAAGATTAGTAGAAAAAAATATTAATATAATGAATTTTTTTTAAAAGAAACTTAAAATTAAATACAATTAAAACTGAACCAATTGAAATTTAATTAACATGTAATTAATTTTAGGCCTGACTCTCTAGATGTCCCCAATGGAGTTGCCAAGCTATCGCGATATGGCATAGATATGAATTCTGACAGCTCGACTTAAAATGGCGAATGTATCAATTGTTTCTTCATTGTTTCCATATAAATATCTATATATAGGATTATTTCCTTTTATTTTTTAAGGGTCCATATCCTCATTAATATTATTTTTTGTACTAGGGACTAAGTTGTCAAGATGAATCGCTCACTCGACTTCTCTAAATAGTCATTACGAAATGACCATTTATTTTGGAGCTGCCACCAATCTTATTTTGGCTAGGTGAGATTAGACACCTGCCAGAGTTTGTATTTTGAAGATTTTGAAATCCATAAGACCAAACTCCAAAGTCTGCGCTCATACCAGAGATCATATAAACGGGTTTAGGAATCAGTTATGATCACAAGTAAGGATCGACCCTCTCATGATGCCCAAAAATCGGTGCCTTATTAATTACATGTCAACTTGAATTTTAATTTTTGTTCGGTTTTAATGTATGGCATTTAATTATAAATTCCCAAAGTAATAATTTATGAAAAAAAATTTATTACGTGTTAAGAAGATCGGGTTTTTAAAATTTTGGAAGTCAAAATTTCTTATGTACTCCATCGAAGGACCAGTGGAACACGAAAGCCTTTTATCATTCTCCTTTGTATCCCAACGGAAAACCAAAGGAACACGAAAGGTTTTAAGATTCAAAATATCTTTCGCACCCTGGTGGAGAGCCAGAGGAATGTGAAAGGTTTTATTATTTTTTTTCAAAATTTATAAAAATCTCGATTATCATTTTGAAAAGGATATCTCATTATTAAAATAATTCGTAGAACCTCTCTCATATTTTGGGAGAAATTCCACTTATTATTCTAACTTAGAGACATTGCCTTAATTTTCTAAAAAGAAAATTTCATATTTATTGAAAATATTTATAGAATATCCTAGACTCAACAACAATCTAAAGTGATGAACATATTCTGAATGTGTACCTTTGATATGAAAGTATCTTAGTAATAACCAGGACTTGGTTTAAATGAAATTACCAAAATGCCTCTAGGGTATGTCTTCGACATGAAAGTATCCCGGTACCCCTAATGGACACTAAAATGACCTTAAAAGGCTAAACTAATCATAAATATTCACCCTTGGCCTAAAAGCATCCTGTGAAAAATTACTAAAATGCCCTTAGGATATACCTTCCACATGAAAGTACCCTAGTGCCCCTAATGGATAGTAAAGTGACCTTAAAAGGCTAAACGAATCCTAAACATGCACCCTTGGCATAAAAGCATCTCAGTTACTGTCTAGGACGCAATTTTAAAAAAATTACCAAAATATCCTTAGCGTTTACCTTAGACGTAAAGGTATCTCGGTACCCTTAATAGGCACTAAAATGACCTTAAAAGGCTAAGCAAATCCTAAACATTCACCTTTGGCATAAAAGCATCCCAATAAAAAAATTATGAAATGCCCTTAGGGTATACTTTCGACATGAAAGTATCTCGGTACCCTTAATGGGCACTCAAATGACTTTAAAAGGCTAAGCGAATCCTAAACATTCACCTTTGGCATTAAAACATCTCGGTTACTATCTAGGACTCGATTTTAGAAAAATTACCAAAATACCTTTAGGTTTTACCTTCGACATGAAAGTATCCGAGTATCCTAATGGACACTAAAATGATCTTAAAGTAGATAAATCTAGTCTAAATAGAAAAGCTGAAATTTTAATTTTGACTTAAAATGCAAAATTTACAGTCTAACCCCTAAATTTTTGAAAATTACATTTTGTATCCTTCATATGACCGAACAAATACGAAAAGTTATGAAAATTTCTATATCCCTATGGAAGGCCATAGAAATAATAGAAATCTTTAAAACTGGTAAAATACTAATTTACCCCTTAAATACTAACATTTGCTATTTAGTCCCTAAACTTTTCTAAATTTTCATTTTAATCTCATATGATGAAATAACCAAAAAAAATCATAAACCCACATGAAAATATACATGGAAAATACAGCAAATATGTTATCAAGAATTCAACCAAACACTATGGCCTTAAAACAAAATTTTTTCTACATTTTGCAAAATAGCCCCTAAATTTCCTAAATTTGCATTTTGACCCTTACATAAAAAAATCACAAACAAATCATCAAATCAGCCAAGAATTAACCCAAAAATCATGAAAAAAATCTACATGAAGGTTCGGCCAAGCACTTTTGGCCATAAAACACTATTTTTGCATATTTTGCAATTTAGCCCTTAAATTTTCTAAAATTATAAAATGGCCCCTAAAATGTTAAAATGACCTAAATGATGTTCCAAACCATACAAAATCAGTTTTCTAACAGCCTATAAAGCTCTTGACCAAACCATAAATGGCATAAAAAAGTTCACGTATTTTATGATTTAATCCCTAAAATATCTAATATTTACAAAATAGGCTAAAAACATGAAATCAAGATAACAATAAGCACAAAATCATCATTACCAATTCATATCAAATTTGGCCAAGGTAAGAAATAAATATGCATCAATATTTTGTAACACAAACTCATGAAAATAAACATGAATAAATATCATCAAATTCAAATACAAAAATAAAATGACAAAAAATGAATACATAAATATGTAGATCAACATATTAACAAGAAAACATTAAGGATAATAGTACAACCATAAACATATATATTCAACAAAATTAATATCTCATTAAAAACAATAATATTTTAAGAAAAAAGAATCAAACTTTTAAAAAAATTTAAATATATCAACAAATATATAGGAAATTGATCATTGTCAACGTTTTAGCCTTTCTACATGCAGCTTAACATCATTTTGACTCATATTAAAGAACAAAAATGATGGATATATAGCAAAGATTGAAAATTTTCTAGATGAAAGCTTGAAAAGCTTTTAAACTTAAAATTTCTTGAAAATTTCTTTGAAAAATAGTTGAATTTTAATATGGAAAGCTTTTTTTTCTTGAGAGATTTTTGTATATGGGTTTTTCTAAGGGAGGGCAAGAATGGCTTTTTGAATCCATTTTATCATGAGGTTCCATCCAAAATCCATAAGAATTTTCTTTTATCTATTACACATCATAATTTCTTAATTTTTTTAATCATTTTTATTTGATTTGTTTAAGATATGATTTGATTTTTAATAAATTGATTGAATTTAAATTTATAACTCTTGTCTCCTTGTGATCTCATGCATGATATCATTGATTTCTATAGATATTTTAAGTGATATTTGCATATAATATATAAAATTATATCGTAAAAATTAACTCTAGGAGCTAAATTATAAAAATTAAAAATCATATTTTAAAATAAAGTTTCATATAATCAATTTAATTCAATTTAATAATAAAAATAATTTTTTATGTACAAGGAAAAAATTAAAATAGCAAACATGCAAAATTTTACGAGAAAAAATATTTACTAGGAAAAATTATTATATGTAAAAAATGAAAAATAAATTAAATTTTAAAAAACTGATTTAATGTGAATTAAACAAAAATATTTGAAGAATTCAAAAAAATTATAAACTCAAAAAAATCCTACCGAGAAAATTTACGAAGTAGAAAAATCTATATCTCAGTAATATAAAAAATTCAAAAACTTCTTAAATAAATGGAATTTTTCAAAACTAATTTAATATGAATTAAATTTTAATATTTAAAGAATTTTAAAAATTATAAAATCAAAAAAATCTCACAAAAAAAAATTATGGAGTATAAAATCTGTATCTCAACAACAGAAAAAATTCTAAAACTCATAAAATAAATTGAATTTTTCAAAAGAGATTTAATATGAATTAAATAATAATATTTAAAGAATTTTTAAAAATTATAAACTAAGAAAGATTTTCCTCAAAAAAATTACAGAGTAAAAAAACTTCGTATTTTGAAAATAGAAAAATTTCAAAAGAAAATGCAAAACTGATAAAAATAAAAGGAATTTTCCTAAACTGATTTAATTTGAATTAAATAGTAATATTTGAAGAATTTTAAAAATTATAAACTAAGAAAAATCTTCTCGAAAAAATTTACGGAGTAGAAAACTTCGTATTTTGGAAACGAGAAGCAAATATAAAACTTTTAAAATAAAATAAATTTTGAAAAAACTAATTTAATGGTAATTAAATACAAATTTTTAAAGAATTTTAAAGTTGCAAAACTTGAGAAAATTTCACCATAAAATTTTACAGATAAAGGAAAGTTCATATTTCAGAGCCGAGAAAATTTCAAAGAATCCATTAAAATTTATATAAAAATAAATTATATAAAACATATTATCCAAAATACTAATTTACAAAATGGTAAAGATGAGAATCTATAATCCGAAATAATTTTATCAAAAAATATTTTACGAGTATAAAACTCGCAATACTATGAAAAATTCAAAATTAGTCACAAAAATGGACAACCTAATTCCATATGGTCTGAAATGACAATATGATTTTTTCCTTGAATATTTTTGATTTTTCGAAGATCGATGCAAATACCATAGAGGTATCGGTATAATTATACGAGGGTCAACTTCTAAGTTTAATGAAAAATTCTCTAAAAATTCCAAAAAATAGGAAATTTGATCTCGATATTATTCGAAAAACCAAATTCTCCAAATTTTGACAAGAAAAGATAAATAATGTTTTTCTCTTAAATGTTCGTCCTATATATCCGAAATTAGAGATCAAAGTGTGAATTTTTTTATCACGTGAACTTACGACCATTTAACTATGAATAAAAAAGTTTTGAGAATGTCTGATTCATCTGAAAAAGATCATTCCCAATGAGGGTTGCCGCTAAGTCCTCAGTCTAAGATATTCAGGATTATTAAAAAAAAGAGAACCCGGACGAAATTAGGTGTCGACAGGTATTGATACTCCTTGGCCTGTATTGATAAAGATTAACCCAAAATCACTATTTTAGCTTCGAAATAAATTGGTACCTATACCAAAGCTTCTTGTATTGATACCATAGCCAAAAGTATCGATACCCACTCAAACAAAAATGGATTTTACGCACTTTTGGCTCCCCGAACACCTTATCTCAATTGAGAATAATGGATGACTGACCCGTGCTTATTCGAATGGACTTGATGATGCTTTAAACAGTGATATTTGATGCCTTTTTTTTTACTATTTTTAGTACAGTCCCTATGCATTTCAAACTTTCTTTAAAAAAATTATTCTTTACGCGCTATGATGCCTAATATTGTCTAGTGAAATAGCATTTGACAATCATCCTCATTTTTATTTTTATTATTTATTTTATTACATTTCGATTAAGTTCTAAGAAGCCAAAAATTGGTATGGACAAAATGGGGTGTCTACACCTACACTTGTAGTAAGATACCATACGTATGAAATGATGCATATACATGTGAGGTTGACATGGTTAATGTAAATGTGCGAGTGTGTGATTTCATATGTGTGCCAATGCCTATGGACATGGATGTCATGAATGCTACTGGACATGAGCATGAGTACAACTGAGTGTGAATGCTAATGAATCAAAACGTATGTGCAAATGTAGGTAAGTGCGATTACACTTGAGTATAAATGTTTTGGAGCATTAATGGACATGAATAGGAATGCACATGAGTGCAAATGCATGTGAGTGCAAATGCTTGTCAATGCAAATAAACATGAGTGCAATTATAGGTGAGCAAGAATGCACATGAGTGCGAATAGACATGAATGGGAATACACATGTGTGCAATGCATGTGAATACGAATGCATGTGACTGCAAATGCTTATGAATGCGAATGTATATGAGTGAAATCATAAAGACTAGCCATGATCCAAATGCATGGTAGTTATGCAAATGTCAAAGTCAGTAATAATGCAAATATTCTTGAAATGAAGTATTTAATGAGTGATGTCCAAATACCTATACAAATGATGCATATGCTTATGAATGATGCCTATGTAAATGTACAATGTCATGCATGTTCATGAAATCAGTAAGGATTAAAACCTTGTTCGACTTTTTTTTAATCTGGCTTACCTTTTCTTGATGGTTTTTCTCTTCAAGTTAAGAGGCATTCTAATCCTAGTTTTGCTGCTTGATTAGACAAGCCTTTGTCTCTTTTCATAACATCTTTTTTGCTTAAAATGTTCATTTAATGAAAACTCCCAAGTTAGCATGATAATTCAAGTCACTTCAAGATTGATAATCTTTATTTAGAAGATTTTTTGAATGACAATTTGGCTTTTCCATTTAGGTTGAAGGGCCTAAAAAGGGTTTTATCAATCTAAGAAAGTTTAAGATAGGCAAAATGTTTTCCCTATTCTTTCAGAGTCACAAATGGACTAGTCCTTCTAGAACATGAATTCCTTGAAAACCAAACAAATATGATATTTTTTTTAGCCTCTTACCATTGATAGTTCATTTGGCACCAAGATTAGCTATAATGAGTTAGGGGTTTTAAGGCTAATTTGGTAAGGTAGGTTATTTAATCCCCTAAATATGACACTATAAGATGTTTAAGGATTCTTGGTGTAGACATTTAATTTCATCAGGGCCTTTTCCCTCTCAGTCCCTAAATATCTTAGACCAAGAAATTAGTGGCTGCCTTATTGGGGGTAGACTTCCTCCAAGTGGATTAGGTGATATTCTAAAACCTATTTGGCCATACTTAAATGACTACTCATGCTCGTGACAGAAAAAGTCTAATTTCGAGCATCATAGAGAACAAATCTTAGATAAAAAAAACAAGTTTTAAGGTAAAAATAGTTTTTAAATCTATTATTTTAAAATTCTGAAATACATTTTTAGATGTGATGTTACAATCAAATTTCCCATTTTTAATTATTTTTTGAGATTTTTTGTGAAATTTTAAGAGTTAATCGTTGTATACTTTTACCAATACACGTGTAACATTTATGCTGATACTCACTCTAAAAAATCTAAAATACTCCAAAAAAATCCGTATTGACATTCTATACCATAAGGTGCTAATTTATTAAATTTATTTATTATTTTGAATTTTCACTGAACTACGAATGTCATGCTCGCGAAATTTTTTCTATAAAATTGGTTCTAAATTTCAGGTTTTCATCTTTAGTATTTTTATTGATTAGTATTTTGAGTAATGTATTGAATTTAATTCATTGTTATAAATTTGAATATATTTTTAAAATTTTCTTGTCTCTAAAATATGAAATTTATTATTTATAAAAATTTTTTGTAAAATTTTTTAGGGTTTAGAATTTTTAAATATTTTCACATATTTCAATAAAATAGCTTAGATATAGCTTTTTAAAATTTTGATTTATTTTTTTAAAATATCAATTTTTTTTGCAAGGATTTCTCTCATAAAATTTTATAAGCTTAAAATTTTTAGTCATTTTTTTCCTATACATAAAATTTCTTAAAATTTCTTTTTAGAGTTCAACACTGAGAATTCTTATAGGGAAATTTTATTAATTTTTTTGGGCCAAAATGTTTTCATGGGCTTAAAATTTTTAAATTCTAATAGTGGACCCAATAAGCCCATTAATTTTTCAAAATGCCTAATGAGCTTATTTTTGTTTTTCAACAAGCCTAGTTAACCTATTTTGATTTTCCAACGAGCCCATTTAGATTTTCCAACAAAACCCATTAAATTTTTTTCTCTCCAAAAATTATTTTTTAGTCCAAAATTTTTATATAGATTTTTAATTGGGCTTCCCACGTGATTAAGTTCTTAATTGAATTTATCATGCAAAATTTTATTTCTTAAATACATAATTTTTAGTTTATTAAAATTTAATCTTTCCAATTTATTTTTTTCATGGAATTTCCAATTAAGATTTTTTTTAATTATGATTTTATTTATTTATTCATTTTCAAAACTTTGATTATATTTATTTTAATTTTGGAATTTGATGGAATTAATTTAATTGGGATTGAATTTGTCCCTAACTAATTTAGTTATATCCTAAATATGTCATTAACTTAAGCTTTATCCTCATCATTAGGAAGGTTATAAATTAGCTTATGACTCATGCATGGTGACTAAGACTAAATGACAAAAAAATTTAATGGATTCCTGTCTGGATAGAATATGAACTAAAAAATCAAGTGATAAAAAAAGAAAAGGATTTCTGACTAACAAATTTTTTTATGCCTTAGCCAAATGCTCCTCCATATAAATAGGAGATGTTTCATGAAGGAAAAATAGCTTCTATAGAAAAATTAGCCATTTTCTTAAGTAATTTTTCAAGCTTTTTCAAGAATTTCAAAGCTTTAAAATTAGTTTCGTGTAGAAATATTTTGATTTTTTTCTCATCTTCAATATTTTCCATCAGATTTCTTCCTTTTAGTGAGCTTAATGATCACTTGTGCCCATGGATTTTGATCCATGTTGAAAGGAATGTTTATCAATCTCACATACTAGTCCAAACATTTTAGGCTTATGGCATCTTGTATGCCTCACAATATTTATTTAATTATCATTGTCAATAACCCAGTATAAAATAATTATTAAATAGATATTCATGGTTTGCATCAATAAGGGCAAGTTATTTCCTACAAATTTTTTGTGATAATAGCCTTCACTATTATACGAAAATCTTTTCAAGTGGGTAGGATTCCTTTCAACATGTTGCAATCTTTAGTCAGCTCAACAAATGACAACAGGTCTAATTAGGTAGGCAACATAGCTTACCAATTGCATCTCATGTAACTCCCAGATCAATCAGGTGGCAACTCTTTGCCTAAATGTATCATGCACATTTCGCCTACCCGTCACCTCTAATGCTATGTGGTCAAGTTTTATATATTTGAACAACACGGCATTATTGAGTAAGACCCAGCATCCATAACTCAAGTAGTTCGAAAGGTTGAGACCTTAAGTTAGCTTAACAAATCTCAATGGTTGAAACTCAAGTACCTTGTTGTGTATGATGGAAGATGTCTTTATCAAGCAAAGCATGTGACTCAATATTGTACGAGGGATTTTATTTATTCATTTTATCTTTTAATTAAGGTCCCATCACATTTACATGTATAGCATTTATAATATCGCACAAAATAAATCTACTATCATGCATACTACTTAGATGATTATGGACTACTATCTATGCAATTTCCTTAAGCCATCAAAGGAAATTGCTTGACGAATTCCTAGGTGATTACATACAAATTCTTAATAAGCTTTTTACAATCTCTCAGGCTTAATGTTGCCTGTGCTTGGATCTCCATCTTTAAGTTACAAAAGCTTTCTTAACTAATCCTAATTTTGCACTTTATAATATAATTGCATTTATAATAGGCTTAATGTTGCCTGTGCTTGGATCTCCATCTTTAAGTTACAAAAGCTTTCTTAACTAATCCTAATTTTACACTTTATAATATAATTACATTTATAATAAAGAAACCTTGAGTAACGTTTAAGGGGATTCATGTGAGAAAAGAATTTTACAACCTTAAAGAAAAATAAAGATAAGGTAGGGTTCATAAACTCTATTTAAAAAATTTAAATATCCATAAACAATTAACCATACATCCATAATCATAATGGTCTTAGTCCATAATCATCTGATACATCCAAAACAATTATGAATATA
The DNA here is from genome assembly GCA_038381835.1 of Adansonia madagascariensis. NCBI lineage: Eukaryota > Viridiplantae > Streptophyta > Magnoliopsida > Malvales > Malvaceae > Adansonia > Adansonia madagascariensis. The sequence goes on from JBBYHL010433887.1 coordinate 34,707, forward strand.
TATAAACATATGTTTTAAATTCAAGTTACCAATTTTTATGCTTACACAATTGATCCATATTTAATTTAATTAAGAAAACAAATTTCTTACATGATTGACATTTATTCTAATCATATTAGAATAAATTTTATGCCAAATAAGATTAATCATTTAAATTAAATATATTTTTCAATTAATCAAATTGATTGAATTTTAATTCCATGCTTATTACATTATCTAATTTATATCTTAAACAATTTATGAAAAATAATACAATTGGAAAATTAGGTGTTTGATGATATGTAAGAGTTTTAATTGGATTCAAGCTCTTAAGGAAGTCCATTACGCCAACCATGCTAACTTTTAGCATTTTTAATTTAATTTTAAATTAATTTGATCATATCAAATTTTAAATATCAAGAAAAATCAAATTGGAAGAGTCATACTTCAAGTAGGATAATGGTAGTGCAATTTTAGAGGAGTTCTAGTCTAACTAGAACTCTATCCCATGCACGACTATTATAGCCATCCTAGTCCAACTCAAACACTATTGTCTTTCTCCCACTAAACCTCTAAAATACAGCAAATTTACAGCAATTCCTTGTTCCCATTAATGCTACACCAAGATTCAAGAAAGAAGATAAGAATGTCGCAAGCTATATACATACATAATGCACTCGTTTTAGCCTTGGATTGAAATGTTTTTCAACTTTGATCTTAACCTGATTTTTCAAGCAAGTATTATGACTTTTCATGATACTTTCAAGGTGGAAAAATAGGGAAAATATTGCAGCAATGGTGGCCCAAAAAATCAACCACATCAAAACAACCAATGACTCCAATATCAATTTAATTAATAAATCATATTTTAACTAATTAATATTGAATAATAAACATGAATTAACAAGCTAAAAATTAAAAAATAAGAAAGAAACAATTTTCTTTAATTTTTAAATTCAAGAAACATATCAATATAGCATCAAACAATAAATTCTTTAATCAGTAACAACTAAAACAGAAGATTAATTAAATCAATATAAGGAGACTCTGATATCACTTATAGGAAGTCTTAGGGCAGCGAGTAATCATATAATAAAATATTATAATAAAACAATCAAGATCATGGCAGTACATAATAATAGAAATAAATTTGAGACTCCCTAAACTAGATCATCTTGCATGATCTTAATCAATCTTTTTAATCAAGAATCCTAAAGAATTTATTCAAGATTCAAACATACCTTAATTTTAAAATGTTTTTTAGCAATTCAATGACCCAAGAATATGTACATTGAGCCCAATTATCATAAACCAAAGCTGTGCAAACATCTAGCCTCTAACAGCTATCCATATAGTTGATGCAAAAAACCTTCAATAAGAAAGAAACTTTGTTGTTGGGAGTTGTACTAGAAACTTAGGTTTCGATAGACGTTCCAATGAACTTAGAAGACCTTGATTCAACAATCAAAGAACAGAAAAGAAAACAATTTTCCTCTTCAATAAACCAGATTGTGCCAACTTCTTAGGGTTTTAAAGAAAAAAGCCAATTAGGTTTTTAAGTCTTCTTGGCTTATTTTTCAAGCCTTTTTAAGACTATTAGGGATGGCAATCATGGGCTTATATAGCTAGGGTTTAAAATTTTAATTTGTATATACTAAAATTTTGCCCTGATTTGAACTTATTCTAATTGGGCCTAAGTAACCATTACTTATATAAAACATATAAGTTGAGTCCCAATTTAATTTCTACTAATCATTCTTATATGTGTGACCCATTAGGCCCCCATCATGTCAACAATAAATATAAAATAGCCGACTAAGAATATTTATTTTTATGGACCCAAATTAGCATATAACAATGCATCATGGCCTCCCAACATGTAAGAAGTGTCAATATGGTTTTGACAATCCCTTCAGTGTTTAGTATCTTAGCGTAATAAATATCTTTTCATCATATATCCTAAAACTAGCAAGAACATGGCTTAATATCTACTCTAATCTTATTCCATATTAACACGCAACCCTTATGTGTTAAAACTATAATTAACACTACCTTAGCCTAGGCTTTTGAGTTAATACGGGCCAAGTACATGTGAAATATGTCCCTTCATATCACTTGGGGTGATTAATCCTCTCTAGACCACTCATTCACCTTCAATATGCTTCACATCTGCCCAAAACCACCCTTATCTTGGTTCCATCCATTTTGAACCTGTAACACTAGTGACACGTGAAAGTATTTTCGTATTTCACATGTCTTGGTGTCATAAGTCTAAGGATCACTTACAATGGCTGACATGGTGTCACAAGTCTAAGGATTACTTACACTAGTAACACATGAAAGTATTTCCATATATACTTGAGGGAAATACCAAATGGAAAGTGATGTTCAATGAACTCATTACCATAACAAGCACCCATATGATGTCCCTAAGTATTTCTATATTTCAACTTATGAGATTAGCTACATGTATTCTATGCATGGAATCTTATATATGTCAGTCTTTGTGTATTGTCAATGCCTTATCTTGACAACACAATAACTAGAAATAGTTTTAGAAACATGACTTTAATGCTTAAGTATCTCATATTGTAACTTTTTATAATTCCCTTGCAAAGCCAGTGTGTTTCATAGGCTTTATCTACATAAGATACTAATAAAAATTAGTCAAGAAAAAACTTATGGATAAAAAAAATCTCATTAACATTAATAAAACATAATGTTTAAATTCATGAAATCACTAAATGCTAATGCCTCTCAAGCCACAACGATTGGCGTGTAATGCTTACACAACACATGCTTTTTAAAAAGACTTAAAATTCATCAAAAAAATAATTTCTCGAAGAATGGATTCATCAGTTTAAATGACCATGCTTGATCAAAATGGATTTTTTGAGGACCAAAATGTAGGCTAAGGTTCATGGTTCTGAAAGAAAGGGTATATAGGCCCAAATTTAGTGTTTAAATGCAATCAGATCAAAGATCATTCTTTACATAGGCATTTTCATCATTTTTACTTTTCGAACGTCCTCGTTTCCTAACCTTTTGTTCCATCATTCTTAATTTTGCTTCTGCTTTTATTTTTTCTTTGCATTTTTTTATTTTTCTTTGGCTTTTGAAATTTTTCATCATTTTCTCTAGAGGGAATCTTAGACTTTGGAAACTTGGTACATTTTATATTTTCCCCCTAATGTCATGCATTTTCACAATTAAAGAATAGGATATGCCCTATATTCCTTAAAAAGGTTTTCTCTTTGCTCCCTAATATGGAAAGTGATCTTTAACCAAGGTTTTAAAAGACTAATCATTAGGCTCAAGAAGGGCAGCAAGAGGAATCATTTTCTAACTTGTGAAAAGTTAATGAAAAAATGGCCATTTTTCATCCCAAACATGATTATGTGAACTGAAGGGTCATTTCCTAGAGAAAGTTCTTTTGAAAATATTTTGGACATTTTAATCACATGATGTCGCATTTAATTTTCATTTTCCCTTTTGTTTATAAAATGTATGCTTTAATTCGCCTTTTCTCTCCACATTTATAGGCATGCCTTTTTTTTTGGTTCACCACTAATGGAAAATCATATATTACCAAGATTCCTAGTTGTAAGTCTATCTTGTATTCTATGTCTCGAGGTTTGATTAACAAGGAATTTTGGTCTAAGGTATTAAAACGATGTGAAATGAGTGGTCAAAAGGGTTTTTCTAGGGACATAAGACATGGTTATGGCAGTATCATAATATGAAAGTTATAAAGATATCTGGGAAATTGTTTGGAGCTATTGCATAGATCAGCAAGGATATGGTCCAAGAGGTTTTGTTAGGGACATAGGGTAGTTTTGTAGTATTGCCTAAAGATGTAATTTGAAAAGCTTTTGGGGTATGATCTGATAGCTTAAGTTTTGGTTTGTTGAGAAAAAGATGGACGCTTCTAGCATAATCTTGGTACATGTCAAATTATCATCATTAGGATTCTTAGAAAAAATATCACATTTGTTTGATTTTTTAGGGACTCTATAAATTTTGAAAAAATTAGTCCTTATGGTTCTTAGCCTAAGTTAAGCCTTTTACCTATTTGATTATTCTAGTATGGCCATATGGACATCTCTCGTGGCACTTAAAACTTATTTTCTAAAGTTTTAGGTCTTCTAATTCATCAATTGTATGAATGGAAAAACTTAAAAAAGATATGAGGAACATAAACAATCATTGGGATTCTTAAGATTTTCTAATATCATGCCTTTTTTAAACTCTTAATTCAAAATTCAAAACTTGTTTATTTCATGAAAAAATAATGTTGATCCATGGACAAAAACTTTAGACGTGAAAAATGCCAAATTAGGATGCACTTATTGACATAGATTCACCCATTTTGCTTTATGGTTGATCAAAATTCAACGATCCTGCTTCAGCCACCTATTGTACTTTTCTCTTTAAACCCCACACTCTTCTATGTAATGCCCCATGCTTCTTATGCAGTAGCCACAAGCAACAGTGATGTCACAACCTTTCGAGTAAGGTCGGTTCAAAAGCTTAAAGTAAATTGGCATAACCAATTGATCTTGAATAAGTCAAGGGAGTAATTTTATGTATAATATCAGGCTCTATCCTGACTGCCCTACTGTCATTTTTGAGTGTTCTCTAACCCCTTTAGCTAATGAAAGGTCCGATTAGAATCATAAGCGTTAAGCTATGCATCAAAAGAGATGCCAATAGATGAAAACTCCAGTAAGGATTTAGTGCAATATTACCCATAAATAGGTGACCTATTGGCTTCCAACATATGGGTGTGCATGGTAAAACCCTTTGTCTACTGTCCTTATAGATCAAGGCTTGGACCTCTGTTCTTTCATTGTAGGTACCTTTATTCCTTCAACTTTAGGCATCTTGCCACTTTTTATCTTTCCACTCTTGATTGCATTCTTAATCATTTCCCCTGATGCAACCAGGCCGGTAAAATTCCTTGTGACATGCAATGTTTCCCTGAAATACTTGAGTATTTTTTTCAGTCAAAGGTGGATATTCTTGTACTACCTCAGTCATCTATCTTTAGGCATACTCTTAAAAGCTTTTGGTATTTTTTCTCTATTTTCATGAGAGAGAAACGATCAAGAACCTAATCAAAGACATGTTAATATTAATCTAGAAAGGCCCTAGCAAGGTTGGCCCAAACTAAATCCCAGCTCTTTCTAGCTCATTATACTACATCAAGCTATTTTGGAAGCAATGAATCAGAAGCTTCTTATTATCCTCATACTTATCCATCTTTTTCATGTATATTCAAATGTGACTAGTGGATTAGTAGTCGAGGTATACTTCTCAAAGTCTAGCATTTTAAACTTCAGAGGGATAATTAAGTTAGTAATTAGATTGAGGGAATTGGCATTTATGGCCTTAAACTTATATGTTCCCTCTATAACCCCTAAGACTTTTTTTTCAAAATGTGGATATTTGTTGGTATCCTTAGGTGTACTAACAAGCTTCAAACTGTTTGACTTTTCATGTTTTGTTGGATGGTCTGAATTTGAGACCATAAGAGCAGTCGAGGAAAATCCTACACTTGGCCCATGATACCCTAAGAGTAAATGTTGAGCTGTTATCAGGTTCATAAAGATGACCAGGTGTTCTAATAGAACTAGCACTTAGTGAGGTCACTATTCTTGGGTTGTCCTTTCTTAAGTAAGCATAGCTCCAGTGCTACAATCGGATTAGTTTTAGGATTAGCCCATTCTTTTCCCATGTTTATTATAGCTGCCATTGTTTCTATTAGCTTCATGACTTGAGCTTACGTATCATCTTACCCTAGAGCATCTGATCTTATGACTCCTTATACATAAGTTTAAGTATCTCTATTTGGGTCGAACACTCATCTTTCATGGCCAAAAGTTTCAACCAATCCTTATATTTCTCTAAAAGGATAATGAAGTTTTTAGAGAAATTATTGCATTTATATGGATTTCCATTATACCTTCAGGTTTGTGTGTCATGAATGAATGTTTGAATTCATGCATGTAAGTGAATGCAATGAAAGTGTTACTATAAGGCATGAAAGGATGTTATGAACATGAAAGTCTCATCATGAAAATTTACCTTGATGATTGCAGATAGTATTTTGAGTGATAAATGGAATATATGAAATGTACAGAATGTACATAAAAATCTCATTACTAAAGAGAGTTTACTCTAACAAGTTCTAAGCTTTTATTAAGGTTGCAAAAGATCACCTCAAGGATGACAATATGGTGCGTATGCATCATCACATCCTTAGTACACCTACCATGGCAGTATGGCTCTTGAAGGAAGTGACTCCATACAAATGGATGAATTATGCCCCAAGCCTTGTCAAGAAGACATGATGCCAATAAGGTAGGGATCTTCTTCTATTATAAGCATTATTGTGTTCATTTACAGTTGCCCTATACCAATTATTTTCACATGTTTGATGCAAGATTATGATGCCTGTAACATGAACATGAAAAACAATAAGACAGTAAAGGGTTAAAAGATAGTAAGAATAAAATAAATAAAAATAACAAAAAATCACAAAAATTGCCTTAATAGCATTATGATGCTTTGGATGAACTAAAAAGCCACAGGTAGTGTCACTTGTCCATTAAAATCTAGATTACTGTAAACAGCACAATGACATGTTTGGGTCAAAATTAACTTTATCAAGATGATATGATGTCTTTTAATACGAAAATTAACACTCAGGATAGTGACATTTGCTCATCACTATTCAATAATAGGCCAATGTTAAGCCTTCATTTAGACAACATAATGGCCTATTTGGGTTAGTTTTATCCATAATGAGGCGGCATAGAGCTCATAAGATACTACTAACAGTTTAGGCGATGATGTTAATTCCTTATTCTTTAGTGATTGGTTAATCTTAAGCCATCAGTTGGACAACATAATGACTTAACCAGGTGGATTTTTTTCACTTGAAGGTGATATTGGGCCTTAAATGGAATCTTAAGTGACAACATTCATATGTTACCCCTTAAAGGTACAAAAAGAGTGTTAGTCATCAGTTAGACATCATAATGGCATGTTCTAACAAAGAAATAAGACATAAAATGTCTTTGAAGGGATGAACTGTCAAGTGTAGGTGACAATGTTTCATTCACTTAGCCTACATAACTATGGTACATAAGAGTAAAGGTAATAAATGTTTCCCTGAGTGTTTTTATTCTCTGGGTCATTTTAGCAACATTCCAGTATAGTTTGACATAGCTTGGCTTGTATAACATGAGGTTTGAGTTAATGCCTAAATTGGTATCTAAATCACCATTTCGTCTAGTAAAGACAGTCGAGGAATTAAAACCCTAGGCCCATCGCAGGGTTGGCACACCAAGTTTGATCTAGTGGATGTATTTCCTTATGCAAATGCAAAGGATTACTCATTAGAGTCATAGGTAATTTACACCTTAAAAGATTTTGATATGCCTATATGGAGGGTTACTCATGACAACGAATAGCTCACTTCCTCCTAGTGTTTTGGACCCTAATCTCCAACCATTAGGTTTGGTGAAAGCCTAATGAAAATGCACATGCGCAGTGTGTGTCAAGTAAACAATTAAACCCTTTTGTTTACCCCTTACTACCAAGCTTATCAAATCAATATTTATTCAGGAAGAAAACAGTCCTTAGGAATCGCAAGACGAAAATCATGATAACCAAGAAAAAATGAAATGGGTTATAGTATAATGATAAAAAATTGAAGGAATCGAAAACAAGTAAGACACAACTAATTGTAGGCCTAACTCTTTAGATTGATTTCATTAGAGTTGCCAAGCATCGCAAGGTGACTCTGAAAACCTTTACAAATGGGGAAGCATGCACGACTTAAATATATGAGGGAAATGATAAAATTATTGATGAAAAAATGTCCTTTTGAACAAGACTCTTTCTTTGTAAAATGAGTGGGGACCATCGGATGAATCGCTCATCTAACTAGTCTCAGATGGCCACCATAAAGTATATAACAATTAGAGTCACCACCAATCACTTAGGTTAGGTGTGATTGGATGCCAATTAAACTGGGTATTCTTAGTTATGAAACTCAAGATGTCAATTCCAAGGTCTGCATGATCCAGAGATTCATCGGTTGGGTTTGAGAAATGGTTACATTTAGGGAAGCATTAACATCCCCGCAACATCTAAAATAAGTACTTTCTAGCTATGTCTTATACTGACTTTGATTTCAATTTTTTTTAACTTGTCATTATTTTTGATGTAATCCCCTTTTATGCATGAATTTGTATAGAATAATAAATCTAGATTTTAAGAAAAATTTTAATCCTGTATTCATCCCGAATATATGGTAAGCATAGAATTTTTTTTATTAAAAATGACCTCCGGATTTAATTTTGAGAACTGGATATTCTATGTAAGCTTTAAAGAGATACTGACATGAAACGTTGCCTTTGTGATTTTCAAAATGATATGCAAATATGAATGTAGAATGGACACCACAAAGGAAAATGTTTTAGCAAGGCATAAGAAAGATAAAATAATATTGCATAAAATAAATTACAAAAAAAAAGAAAAAAAAAGAGAAGGGTCGATTGAAATGTATCTTGTAATTGTCACAGTTATTTTGAAATAATCAAGTTAATAAGTTTTAGATGTATTCAAATTCATTAGTTAATCAAGGTGAAAAAGCCACATTTGGGTTTTTAAAAATTTGAAGTAAATCCAAGAGATAAAAGATTCAATTTTTGATGATTTTGAAAAGACGAGATTAAAATAGTTATATTGACAAACGTTGGATAATTTATTGACAAAATGACATTTTTTATATTTCTTTACAAGTGCAATGTTTTTTTATTTTTTTAAAAAGATGGGAATTGAAAAAAATAAAGATGATAAAATTTAAAAAACACTCATCCTTTGATCTAGGCCTTAGAGGGGTTGAGACATGTTTCTAGAGTCAATAAGGGTTGATCAGACCCACCTGAGACATTCGAATGCCTTGGAAAAAGAAATAAGAAAACTCAATTAATTCTGATAAATGCAAAAAATAGGGAACAGGGTCACACAATCCCACTTTCCTATTTTATTTCAAATTGATCTAAAGGTTTTAGGGGTCAGTGAGACACCATTGGAAAGGTAACTTGACAAGGATTTATATATAAATATTTCAAAAATCCTAGAAATTAATCTTCTGGGAGGAAATAATTTTTGAAGTTGGGCTTGATTCAAATTGGAGACATATGTAGAGCAAAAGGCATGATAAAATTTGAAAAATCATTATGGACACATTAGAATTTTTAAATAACAAATGATACCTTTATAGGAAGGGATTTTCATTTATTTTTTAAGAAAAATAATAAAAATTATAGAAAATTCATCTAAAGGGTCAAAATGACCCAAACAAAATGTTAATTATTTAAGGGTTCTAAATAGCAAAGATTTGAAAAATCATAACTCCCTTAGTCAGAATGATTTGAAGGCAAACAAGTTACCTTTAAAGAGATAAAACGATGCTCTTCAAGGGAAAAATTCCAAAAAATATTAAAAAATTGTTTAAGATTCAAAAATTATTTTTTAATTCAGTGTCACAATGCTACCAATGTTGAAACAAGGAAATTTTTAATTTTTGAATTTTCTAGAGCTAAACTTGGGTTACGAACATTCGAATGTCTATGACAAAAGGGGCTCAGTGACTATGACTTTATAGATTTATTTGCACGATCCCAAACTATTTTGGAGCAATACAATAGCCCATTAACCAAGTAACAACCAAAAGATGCTAATACAAGACTAAAACACAAACAACTTGAGAGAAATTGAAAAACATATTTTGCTTTCAAAAATTAGAACATTAGGCCTCATTTAACCTTGAATCCAAACATGAATTTCTTGATTTTTCCCCAATATTGGAAGACCAATTGATAGAAAACATTAAGTCCATGTTAATCTCCATTTACTAAAGGTAATATTATAAAAATATATTTTTGACAAGTGTTAACCAAACATTTTGACAAACATGTATTGAACTAAAGATGACATTCATGACAACAAACACATAGAGTATGTTTAATCAAACAACTATGACATTTTAGACATGAAAATAATAATAAAAATGCAAGAAAATGAACAAGAACATGCATAAACATATTAGCTTTATGAATGACATCTAGAATCATGCCATGGAAGATGTAGACATGTTTGAACAAGTAAAAGCAAGCTGAAATTTTCAAAATAGCATTAAAACATTACTTTAAGGCAAACAAAGCACATTAACATAGTTATCATAAGAAAAGCATGATAAAGGGTTAGTAAAGCATCAAAAGTCTGAGGTATACCATAATCAAAGTCACAAAATGCATGAATGTCCTAAGGTAAGGTCATGGCTTCCATGAAAATGGCTCACTAAGATGAGATGATAGAGAAAAAAAAGAAAATAAATAGAGAAGAGATAAGAAATATACCCATAAGCTTCAAAACTTTTCCTTTATTGTCAAGCAGTAAACTTTCCAACTTTTAGCTCACTTTCTTCCCTTTCTTTGCTATATATTTGTAAGAAAATGTGGTTAAGAATGAGCTAAAGCATTATACCATTAATGATAGAGGTTTTTGAGAGGAAAGATGAGTGAAATAGAAGGTTTTTAAGGGGTTTTTGGTGGAGGCTTAGGGGAGCTGCGGGAATAGGATTTTTCCTAAGGTAGAAAGGGAATATGTGAGGTATTATGATTGTAAAAGTGTCTCTTGGCTAAGCATATGATGTAACTTATATTACACTTGATTTCAAATAAAAAACCTAGCAAAAGTGGGGCATTTCCCATGTATAATTTGATGAGTCACTATACCATGGGTTGTACTTTTAAATTTTAATAGGCCATAGTACTACACTTGAGTACTAAATGGTCTTGGATTACCAAGAATATCCATTTAAAAATCTATTTTTGCCTTAAAATATCACATCATCAAGCTAATTAGGCTTTAAAAAAAATCATTAACCTAACCCAATAGGCCTAAAATAAGCCCTAAATAAATTTATTAAATATGCAAGTGTGCCCTATTTTATCTAATGCATATTTTTTATAAAGCTTAGCGTTAAATTAAATAAAATAGGCCCAAATGAATTGATAAAAATAAGCTCGTGGGACCAATTTTATCTAATATATATTTCTTATAAGACTTATCCTTAAATTAAATAATTTATGACCTTACCTTAGCTAGGAATGATGGGGATTAGACTTGAGCTTATACATACAGCTTTCATGATGCCCTAAACTGCTTGCATGGAGGCTTAGGCAAAATTAAGTGTCTACATACACAATAACAACAATAATTTACTGGGAAGGTTTAAGGATACATTATTTAGTGTATCAATAAATGTACAAGTTTGGTCCAAAATGCTACCATGGTCGAATTTAATGAGTTAATGTGGCCCAATGTTTTGTGGTTATTTTTACCAATGCATATGGGCTTTATGGAATTTACTCAAGTACAATATTTTGAAGAGACTTGAAGGCATAAAAATGCTATCTTCAAAATACATGAATGTATGAAGGTTGTCATTTAATGAATGCATGATTATAGGGAAAACTTATACTACAAATGTAGGAAATCATGGTACTGCATGATGACATTTTTACATACCACTTTTGTAAAAGTGGTGTCACCTTTTTTATATTTTCTTTAGGTCTTCATTTTCATAACTTTTTAACCTAGCCACTATCTTAAGGAAAAAAAAAAAGGGAAGGAAAATTTTAGAGGACTTTTTTTCTAAAAAAGCTTGATAGGTATAATTTCTTCTTCTTTTCTCTTATGGATTTTTTTATCTGCTTAATAACCTTGCCTTACCATGTTCATGCATATATTTCAAAATTCATGAAGTATTAATTTATGTTCATGCATTTTCCTTCCTTGTAATCAAGTTGTATTAATGATCTATGACTTCTTGGTGAACACTTGATGTTGTGGTAACCATCTTTCTTCTTAGAGCATTCGGCCATGTCTTGTTTCTTGTTTTCATCTCTGGCATTTCATCATTGACATATGATTTTAATGATGTTTACTACATGTTTTATTGATGATATATGATGAAATATGCTTAGTGATAGTGCATATTAAGTTTTAGCCATGATAAATGCAACCGTGATCTTATGTTTTTCTTTGTTTCCTTGGTGATTTGAGTTTAGTTTACTACATATAGGATGAATGAAATGTGAATTATAGACTTGGTTATTTTCTTTAGGTATATCTGGCTATGGTGTTTTCCTTATAGTATATTGTGTTTGCTATGTTTACTGGGTGATATTGGATGAGTTTACCATATGTTTGATATTATGCTTGCTTTTTTAATGGAAAAATTGGTTTCCCATATTCCTAAGAATAGGTTAGAGGAGGCTCAATCAATAAACCAACCTTAGCCTATGGTTTCTACTACTATCCTACTTTGAAAACTTGGGACATATTAAATCTAATTATGTTAAGATAAGTGATCGTTTAAGGCCGCAATAAATTGATTTTAAAGCATCTTTAAATTAATTTAAGCTTGAATACGTGTGGATTTGTTGATAAGCCTTATGAAGTTGTAATTAAGGAATAGTATAAGCATATTTGGCACTGGCTTCAAGGCTATTTTAGCCTAATTAGAGAAACTTTCTAATTATCACCAATGTGCAAAAGGCACATTAAATGGGGGAAGTGACAAAACAAACAAAGTAGGGAGCATTCGGATGCTCCGTGGCTTCCTTATGCATTGTTTGGGGGAGAATTCAATTAGACTTGATATGAGAACATAATTATATCATTTAGAGTTGTTAGTAATTGGTTTTAGGAGTAAGGTGAAATATTTAGGATAAAACATGTATGGATAACTATCAACAGAATGACATTTGGATGCTAACTTCAGATTTTCCAACATTTTCTCATCACTTTTAGGTCTCTCTTATGCCATGGTTCTTAAGTCATTTCACCTAATCTTAGACCTTTGCATATGGACATTCAATGTTCAAAAATCAACTCTAAGATTTAAACATAAATCCATGAAATAGAAAATACCCATTCCCCTATTTTAGCTATCATCACTCGGACCAGATTCGATTGCAAAAAAGTTTTCACCCATTAAATGATTTTTTAGGCATTTTACAGTATTTTTACGTTAAACCTTAAGTTACCTTCTATCGACACATCATATGTCCTTTTCTGAGGTCATTTGAATTGGAAACAAACTATTTTTCATTTGCTATTCAAATCCCTTATGCCAAGCAATTAGAGCAATTGGGGTCCATATTTAAGCTCGTTAAATGACTTTTTTGTTGGGTATTATAGGGTATCTAAGTTAAATTTGTTGATTTAGCTTTTCAACAGCGTAACATATGCCTTTTTCTGAGTCCGTTTGAATAAGTAATAGATTATTTTTTGATTGTTATACAGGTCGATTGTATTTAGCTGCCAGACCTAATTAGAAAAATACTGTCACCCATCTAATGATTTTTTAGGTATTTTTGGTATTTTTAGGTCAAACATTGTGGAGCTAGCTTTCCTAAAGTATATAATTTGCAACTTTCAAACTCTATTTGAGTAAAAAAATGATTAGGAAAGCATGTTAGGTGTAGGTTGTCCTTTGTTTTCAAGAAAGGTCACTATTCATAAATTTCGTATCAACATTGGAATACGTGTTATTTGTAGCATCGTTGGATAGTCTTAAGGCATGCAAAAACCGAATCATATGTAACCCACAACTTAATTCAAGGCTTCTATTTTCTAAAAATATCAATTAAGCTTTTTTCTCAAAAAAAATTCTTCTTGATTTCAACTTCTTTTTCACCTTTTCTCAAAAACTTTCAAAAAATGACTTGTTTTTCAATAATTAATGAAGTCATAACAAATTCCCATTTATTTTGTTTTATAGCCTTTCTTTTTGAAAATTTTTCAAAAATTGGATTTTCTCTCTTTTTTTTTTTGAATTTCGTTTGACGTTCTTCAAAACTATTACACCTTAACCACATTTTGAATTTAAGTTTGTCTCTAGCCATTATTCAGTTATTTCTTTAAGAATTCAAGTTTTTTTCTTTTATGAAATACATTCTGAATCAACCATGTTTTATTATTCTTGTTTATATTACTAAATATTACTTCATGGATTATATGTTGCGATTAATCTTTCTTATGTGTATATCCAAATGACAAGATTGCATTTATGAAAATTTGATTATAATTTGAAAAAAAAATTAAGGCAACATTGTCAGGTAAGATTTTTTTTGAGTCTTTTGCCTTTCTATTAGAAAAGTTATCAATATTCATTTTTAATCCAAAAATATTATTTTCAAACGTAAAAAACCTAAAAAATGTTTTAAACATAACAAGATTATATGTCCTATCAAACTCAAGGAATCATACGAAATTTTGAGTTCATAAAATCCAGGCTATTTGTTTAAGAATTCATCATAGCGTTTTAAGGAATTATGGCTAAATATCAAATTAAAACTGAGAAACCTAACAATTTGAACTTAAACAAATTTTAAGGCATCATGTAGGTGTTAATCTTTTCCTATGTGTAACCGACTCCTGAACCTAACTTTTTCTTCGATTTTCAATGCAGACAATAAAATTAATTATTTCAGAATAAATTTCAAAAATTTAAAGAAATTGGTTTTAATAGGTGTTCGATAATACCTCGCCTAAAAAATATCAATGGTGACTCTAATTTCCTAGCTATTTCATAATAACATTATGAAAAAGTTAGACGAGTGATTTGCTCTAACAATTTGGCCCTATTCTAAGTGGATTTTTATTTTTTCTAGTCTGATATGTCAAGATTTGCATTTTAGGCATGTTACAACATGCGGCATACACCTAACCAACAAAGTTATAATGGTTTTATGAAAAGTCATAGAAGTACACTAAAGCTAAAGAGATGGCAATAGCTTTGGCAAAGTTTAAGCCATTAAACGAAGATCAACAATGAAACCATTTTTGTCAACCAAGAAAAAGGTAGGACATTTTAACCTAAGAAAGAAACAAGACACCAAAATGACCAAAAATGGCCAAAACCAACAAATTAGGAAGAGAGAATGGGCATGTAGTACTTTAAGTGCAAAAACTCCACCCCACCAAACGCTAGAAGAACCTAACTCTTAATTTAATAATGAAAGAAGCCCTTGTAGAAAACCTCCTTCATTAAAAAAGGTCATATGATGTGTTGGCTTATGAAGTCAATATATAACTTAAACAAGCTTTTTGACAATAGTATACCAAGTTTAATGATACAGTAACGACTTTCATATTTAAGAAAAACATTATTTATAGTATATATACCAAAGGAACAATGGAAGCAAGTTCTTTTTCTTTTATATGTTGATGATATTTTTATTTGTTGCTAGTAATTTAAGCATATTGGATGAGATGAAAGATTTTCTATCTAGGAATTTTGAAATTAAAGATATGTGAGATGCATCCTATGTTTTAGGAATTGAAATATTTTGTGATAGATCACAAGAATTATTATAATTGTCTCAAAAAGGATATATCAAAAAAATATTTAGAGAGATTTAATATAAATAAATGTTTTGTTGGAATTGTTCCCATATAAAAAGGGAATGAAACCAATTGCATATGCTTTTGCTTTGGGTAGTTTGATGTATGTGAAAGACTTACACAAGATTGGATATTAGCTTTGCGGTCAGAATATTAGGTTGGTCCCAAAATAACCTTGGAATGGATTATTGGAAAACTACAAAGTAGGTTTTAAAGTACCTATCATGCCCTAAACCAAGGCTTAACATAAAGGGATGCAAATCCAGGTGAAGTCCAGCCTTATACATGTTTGGATTTCAAAATCAACATAATAAAAAAAGAGTAGCAAAAGATGTAAACATAGAAACAGCTGAACTTTTTTACGGATCTTTAAGGAAGGACTTACATGTAGTAAACTTTAAAATTTTCTACAATATTTAAACATCAATATGTTTAAAGGTTACCTTGATTTCAGATGTCAAGATTTGAAAAAAAAACAACCAAAAAAATCTTTAAGGGTGGCTTTGGCTTCTTGAAAAAGATCTCTAAGATCATGAGTAATGCATGTGTCCTGCCTTTAATAATTATCTAGACAAATGTTTATTAAAACCTACTCAAGGCTTGGTGGTTTAATATTAATTATCAAATAATTAATATTACAACAATACTCCAAGGGATATAGATCAAGACATTATAGAAAATTTCATTCACAATCAACTCCTTAGTCTAGGTGAAATTATATTTCAACTAAGACTACGGTTTATCCACCTTTATATAGCATGTACTAATTTAGATATTATTTTAATAAGACACTCTTATTTTTTATGTTGTAATTAGACAACAAAATCTAAGATTTCACAAATCTAATTTTGTCTCAAATAATTAATTAAACTATTCAATTAAGTCCTCCATTTAAGTCATACTTAATTAAATTTCATATTTAATCCAGCAAATCCATCTTATTGTGTATGAACCATTAGGTTTCCAACATGTTGGTAATGAATATACATAATTATATCCATAGATGAAGAGTTAGATCTAGCTACCTATCATGACTACCTAAATGTTAAAAAGTCTATGTGACCGTATAAAACCCTTTCAGTAACCAGCTCATCTGTGTAGTATGGTCCTTTCACCATATATCCCGAATTAAGCATGAACATGTTTAGTGTCTACTTACGCTTTTATCCATGTTAGACCTTACAAATTGTGATTAATGATCATTAATCTACAAAGAGTAATTCCTCATAATTCACTATGCTCTGGACAAATATTTCAATCTAATTAACCAAAGTTAAGATCATTCGGGATATGTCTCCACTTGTCACTAGGAGTGGTGAATTCTCTCTAGATCACTTATCCATTTACCATATCATTCATGCCATACTCAAAATCACCTTACCATAAGCATCCATCTATTGTAGACCCATTCTTAATGATCTTTAAGTATAATAGTCCTTATACGAGATGACCTAGTATCACAAGTTTAAGGACTATTGTACACGTTTGGCACATGAAAACATATTCCATAGACACTTGAGTGACTAATACTAAATGAAGTTCTCATACGAGCCATGTTCAGTGAACTTGTTTCAATAAAATAATGACCTTATGCCATCTTAAGTATCTCACATACTTTAACATATGAGATTGGTTGCTTAATTCCTAAGTAAAAAGGCTTAACATGAGTTGGTTTTTTAGCATTGCCAATGTCTCATGTTGTCAATATGGTAACCAAGATTGTTTTAAGGAACTAGGCTTTGTTCCATAAGAATCTCATAAATTGCAACACATTGCAAGTCTTTTGCAAGGCCTTTTAAGTTCTAAAAGCTTCATCCAATTAGTGTTTTCATGATAATTAATCATGCCACTAACATAAAGAAAAACCTTTTGTTACTTTAAATAGTAATGTGTATGCAGTTAATTGACTTTATATCCCATGTCTCCGGCCAATTAGTTCAAGGACATACACTAGCATAACAGAGATCACATATCTATGAGATATAAGCTCACATATATGCAAGACAGCCAACTAACAAATTAAAATTCAAGGAAATGAATGTTTATAAAAAATATTATAAATTTAGTTGTTCAAAATCATGTGAAGAATATATTGAAAGGAATAACATAATGATCAAAAATAAAAATTTGAAACTTTCAATAGTCTATCAAATAATAGTCTTGAAAGTTTATGTTTTTCAAGCATGCTAAAGTTCTTGAAAATATGTATGAAGGTTGAAATGTCATTCCTCAATATTCTCGCGTGCTAGCTACATTCAGAACTTGTCAAATATTAAATAATGTATTGAAAAAAACTACTCAGCAAGCAACTAAGTTTCCTTCAACTAGGTTAGGCATGCTAGAAAACTATTAGGCCTAAATAATAATTTGAATTTTGCAATTCAAAATTTTAGGGTAATCTTATATTTTTAAATAATTTATTTCGGAATGATATACTATAATATATGTAAACAAAGATTTTATGCTTTAGTCTCTGAAATATATATATTTCCTTTACAGGCTATGAACAAAAACCATTATTTTAAACCAATTGGATGATTAGAAATAAAATCACTATTCAAAGCCAGTGGCATGGCTCAAAATAAAACCATATTCTAAACTAGTGGCTCGATTAGATTCAAAAACTACTATTTTAAATTGATGGCACTGTTTGATAGAAAAATTACTATTCTTAACCAATGTCATGATTTGAACAAAAACAATTATCCTTAATCGGTGGAATAGTTCGAAACTGATTTCTAATCACAAAGTACATGTTGGCATGGCCAACAATTAACCTCCATCGATAAGGTTCAATCATAGCGCATCGAAAGAGCATTAAAAAAATTAGATTACATAGAATGTTTCAGACGTGCATTTTCTATATTTATAAATGAAACACATTTTATACACAAAATATATCTCATGCACATACTTTTTTTTACATATAAATAATTTAGTAGAATTATAACAAAATTACCATTGTAAGAACAAATGGATAAATAACACAAATCTTTTCATATCTTATTCTATAGAACTATAGCTTTTATGCTTAACCCGATTTGCTAAAACATGGAACAAAATATTATATTTTTGCACACATAATATAAAAATATAAAGGCCTGATTTTTTTAGAATTAAATACCGAAGAAAAATCCAGTCACTTACCTGATTTGATAAACTGACGCTTAAGCCACAAATCACACAAATCTGCTAACAACCTAAAGATTAAGGAAAATAATTAAAAATCAAAATTTAATAAAGTACAACTTTTCGTTGGTCATCCGAAGATATTTGAGTTGTGTAAATAAACTGAAAATACTCAATAATATTTCTTTCTTAATAATAAAAAAATATTTAAAACTATGTTAAATTAAAAAAATACCAATTAAAAATATAGAATCAGTATCAACCTGAATTTTATGAAAATATAATTATTACCTAGATTAAATTTCATATATAAAAAATAGGTTATTCACAAAATCAAATAAAATAGAGATAAATTCATAATAAGTAAACATTCAATAAAGTTAGTAAAACTAAAATTAATATTACTTTTAACTAAATATATTTTATTTTAGTCGTAACTTCAAGGTAATTAAAAATGAATTATTTTTAAATTCTAAAATTTTGCTAATCCATGATCATTTAGCTTATTTGAAGCCATTATAAATCCAAATCTATGCAAATGGTGCTAACGTTTAAAAATACAATTTCATAGGTGTCGATGTTCCATGTGCCCGGCCTTTACGAACTTCAGACAATCCGAAAGGCTAAAGCGTGCTCGACTTAAAAAATATGATGATGTTTGACATGAAGGAGTAAAAGATCGTCGGATGAATAGCTCATCCGACTAGTCTTGGATGGCCACCATGAAGTGGCCATAAACTTGTAGTCGCCATCGATCATTTTAAGTTAGGCATGACGGGATGCCTATTGAAAATAATACCAGAGATTCATTGTTTTGGGTTCGGGAGTTGTTTACATGTGGGAAAGGATTAGCATTCCCACGATTCCTAAAAATCGATACCATCTAACTATATCTTACTCAAATCTCTGTTCCCTCAATTCCATTTTTATCATTATTTAAATATAATTCCCTCTAATGCATGAAATTTTGTAAAGATATGGCTCCGGGTTTTAATGAAAATTTTATCGCCTATGTGCCTCAGAGAGGTGAGAAACATAGGGGTTTGTGATGAAAATGATCTTTGGATGGGTTTTAAAAAAAATCAAATATTTCATGTCTGGCACTGGAGAGATACCGACACGAGATATCGTTTTGTGATTTTGAAAATGGTCTTTAAAGCATGAATGCCTGAGGTCCCTACAAAAGGAAATGTATTAGTAAGGTGGAAAAGAGAACAATAAATAAATCCATACAAATACATGAAAAAGAGGGATGATCAAAATGTTTCTCGTAATTATCTTCGATTATCAATGAATAACCGAGATGAAAATGTTGAGACTTAGTCAAATTCAGTTGAAATTTGAGGACAAAAAAGGTTTCAATGACTCAGGGATGTCTTGAGGAAAAAGTTTAGATTTTAGGAGGAATGCAAAGAGCGAGGTTGGAGTATCCCCTCAGAAGAGTGGGGTTAGAGTATCCCCAAAAGTGAAAATTTGATGCCATTTTGAGGTAAAAGTGGGGTTGGAGTATCCCCGAAAATAAAAATCTTCGACGTTAAGAGGAATAGGTCATATTTTTAAAAGT
The DNA here is from genome assembly GCA_038381835.1 of Adansonia madagascariensis. Lineage (NCBI taxonomy): Eukaryota > Viridiplantae > Streptophyta > Magnoliopsida > Malvales > Malvaceae > Adansonia > Adansonia madagascariensis. Next base: position 54,874 of record JBBYHL010433887.1, read on the forward strand.
AGGGAATCTTTAAAAATCGGGAGCCGAAGGTTTGGATAAATTGTTCCTCTTTTTGTTTAGCCTTGGTCCAAGTCTAAAAGGCTTAGGTAACAAGAATGAGGCGTTCGAATGCCTCAATAAAAACGTTTCAAAAATCAGGTTAGAAACATAGGACAACATCATGCTGTTTCTTTTTCTAGATTTATTTTGAGCTTATCTAAAGGTCTCGAGGGGTAAACAAGGTACTGTTGGAAAGGTAACTTGATTAATGTAAACATATTCCAAAAATCCTAGAAAATCACCTTCTAAGCAGAATTAATTTTGAATTTCAACCTGTCTCGACACTAGTAACATGTACAGGGTAAAGGTATGAAGGACTTTAAAAAATTATTTTGGATTCATCTAGAATTATTGAAATGCGGATAATACCTTTTCGAAAATGGAATTTCATGAATGCCATGGGAAAAATATTCAAGGGATTCAAATATGTTGTTTGCTAGGCCAAAATGGCCCAAACAATAAACTACTCGCTGGATCCAAGGGTTTTGGACAGCAAAAATTTGAAAAATCATAACTATTTCATCCGATATGATATGAAGGTAGATGAGACATCGTTGGAAAGGTAATTCAAAACCCTTCAAGGGAAAAATACCTATACATTTTGGATAAATCATTTTTTATTTTTTTTAATATTTTTTCAAGACCAAGCCACTATGCTACCAGAACAAAACAAGGGAGTCATTCGGTATTTTGGTTTTTCTTTGGGTTGAACTCCGGCCATGGATGTTCAAACATCCATGACCAAGATGAGAGGTTGACATAGGTGTCACGAGTTCATTCCATAGATGATAGAACAACCTATTGACGATGCCACTGTGAGGGTGGTTGGCTTAGGACCAAGGGTTCACATTTTTCAACTAACAAACTTCATTTCATTTTTGAAAAAAACCAGTACTCTTATACTTATTCTTCTATGAATCCAGAATTGAATACTTGCTTTGCCCCTAAGGTTGGAAAAACCAACTTCATAAAAATCTTAAGCCTATGTTATTCTCCATTTATGGGAGATAGCATGTGCTTAACTTGGGGATATTTTTGAAATCGGGTTTTCTAGCACTCAAGCATGCATATCAACGCAAGCAAAGCACTACAAAATGATGCAGAATATGGAAGACGTATATGCATAAGCAAAGATGACATTTTTCATAGAAAAGATCACAAAAAAATGCATGAAGATGATAGATAGATACATGAACATACTTAGGATGAACATGTTTAAAAAGAGTTTGCTAAAAAGGTGTTTTTATTTCATGGAGCCTATCAAGCTTCTAGGAAATGCATGAGCATACTTATGTCATGTTAAGATGCATATTTTAAACATGAGATAAAGATATGAATATGGAAGAAACATGGTAAGAGGTATGTGGACAAAGGCTGTTATGGTGATGAAAATGCAAAGGAGCATGCTTAGTTAACCAAACAACATGAAGTCACCAGGAAAAACATCAGGATCCTAAACTACCATAACCAAAGCCACAAAAAAATGCATGGGAGTCGTCAGGTGGCCATAAAAGCATAAAAAGGGTTTACTAAGATGATGTTAATGACAAAACAGAAACTAAGAAGATCAAGGTAGAGGGGATATACCAAAAAAACTTAAACTTCCCTTTTTCTCAAAGTAGTGGTTGTAAGCTTAATTTCTTCCTTCTCTTTGCTATTAGTTAGCAAGAAAATGATGAAAGGAGTAGCTTTTTGGTGGTATGGTTGATGGTAAGGCATTTTAAGGATCAAAATGTGTGGAAAGTTGGGTTCTTGAAGGTTTTCCAATAGTGGTTTAGGGTAGCTACAGGAATAGAGATTGGTTCTGAGTGAAAGATCATGGAATAGTGCTTTTGGTGAGTTTTTGAAGTTAAAGTTGCTAAAGAATTTTTAGGAATGGATAAAAAGTTTTTTTAGATAGCTGAGAGTCTTTTTTTATGGCTTACCCTCTTTTTTCTCTTTTTTATGGCAGATCATTACTCTTTTTAAGAGACAATGCAGGTGTACTTTTGATTTTTCTCTTCTACCCCAAGGGACATCTCCAGCTACCATGCTCAGCTGACTCCCTTTCTATTGGTTTTGCAATGCTGAGCAAGGAGGCAAAAAGGCTACAGTAGCCTCCCAGCAGAGATATGCCTGCCACCCTCTTACAACCATATATCTTGTGAAAGTGACCTTTGTCAATGGGTGTTTGGGCTCTAAAATTTGTTTAGAATCCATTAATGAGCCCATAGTTAAGGTTTACAATGTTATATTATAGTTCCTTGGTGCAAAAACATGTTTAAATCGAGTTTTCAAAGATTAAAAAATGGCTCAAACTAGGCAAAAATACCTTGGTGTATCGATACAGAACATGTTGTATCGATACACAAGGTATATTTTACTCTTGAGTATCGATACAATTAATTGTGTATCGATACTAAGAGCAAAAAATATTTCTAGTCTCGACACTTAGAGGCCAGTATCGATACTCCATGGATCTATATCGATACTCATGTCAGTCTCAATATTTTTCCAAAAATCACAACTTTAGCTACTGCTAAGGTCTATATTGATACAAACATGCCAGGTATCGATACCACATCTTGGATATCAATACCAAACCCTCTTGTATCAAGACTACATGTGAAAATTCAAGTTTTTTGCACCGTAAAGGCCTCGTATCAATACTTGCGCCCCAATATAACTTGTACGAACCTGCGACTTCTCGATTTACCTCAACTTGGTTACAAACAATGAGAAATTGATTTGTGTATAACCTTGGTGACACCATGAAAAGTGGTCTTTGATGCCTCTTTTTCACATTTTCTTTAATACGGCCCATAGGCATTGTAGAACGTCCAAAAAAATGATCATCCCCCAGCTTTATTTCTATTTTTGATTTCATCACTCTTTGATTATGCCTTAGGTTGCCAGAGATTGGCCAGGACAAAAATAAGGTGTTTACAATAGTAGAAATGTAATCCTACACAGAATTTTGTTTGGAAAAAAATGATTTCATATAGACTAATTTTTAGTGGTCTAAACTTTGAAACTCATCACAAACAACCCTTAATTTTTTGGTTTTCAGATATATAGATTCATTTAACATATTTTGGGGCCTCAATTCTCTTCACACTAACTCGTATGATCAAGATAATTATACTAGTAGTAAGTTCAGATTTTGTACTATAAAATCCATTTAAATTTAGAAAAAAATTATCATGAAAAAATGGTTTATCGACAACCCAAAGTTGGCTAGTCGAAATAGTTAGAAACCCAAAATCAATGAACTTCAGAAATTCATAACTCCTAAACTACTCAACCAAATAAGGTGCCACACATATTATTAGAAAGATCTTGAAGAGACCTTTCTATAGGTACTAATGATGTCACCAAAATTTCGTTAGAAATTTTATAAAATCAAAATAATTCAAAGAAAAAACATGGATTTTTTGCTACTTAATCCAAAACATAAAAAATTTCATGAAAATTAAGCAGAAGCCTACCTAAATCCGTGTTTTTCTATATGGATTTCCCTTCTTTTGCCTTTCTTCTTCTTTCCTAGGGTTAGACTCTCCCAAAGATTTATTTGACAGAAATAATGTAACAATTTATAAACCTAATTTTTTATTAGGTTAATATTAAACACATTAATAATTCCATTGGACTAAATGAAAGTTTGTAAATGGGATACACATGTAATAAAAATAACCATGTATTTTTTGTAGGCTTTGTAGTACCTATAAGGAACAAAAATTACATGCTCATGTATAGAAAAGAAACTACCTATAAGTGATTGGTTGGCCTTTCCTCTTGTTCCCTAGAGTTAGACTCTTCTAAAACTTTGTTTGACAAAAATAATGTAACAATTTGTAAACCCAATTTTTATTAGGTTCATATTAAACACATTAGTAATTACATTAGGCTAAATGAAAGTTTGTAAATGGGATACACATGTAATAAAAATAACCATGTATTTTTATGGGCTTTACAACACCTATAAGGATAAAAAAATTACATGCTCATGTATAGAAAACCAACCACCTAGAAATGTTTGGATATTTAGATTCAAATTTTGTGGATGCCTTGACAGTTGAAAGTATACTTTTGGCTATTTGTTTCTATTAGCTGAAAGAGCAGTATCAAGAAAAGTGCTAAGGACCTTGTCATTGCTTCATCAACTATGGAAATAGAGTTTTGTGTCATGTTTTGAAGCCAAAATCCATGCATTATGGATGCAGTATTTTATTTCAAAGCTTAAGATAGTCGATACCATTAGCAAATTGTTGAAATTTTTTTGTGATAATTCTGTAGCATGTTTTTTTTTTTAAATGAAAAACATTCAAGAGTTGCCAAACATAAGGAATTAAAGTATTTTGTCATTAACTAGGCAGTTTAGAAATAAAGGGTGTTTATTAAGCACATTAAAATTAATATCATAATTATAGATCATGAACTAAAGGTTTATAACTTAAAACATTTAAAGAATATGTAGATAGAATGGGTCTTGGATGTATTGATGAATAATGTGTTTATAATGTTCTTGACACCCTGAGATTAATGATGAGTTTTTGACGTGCATTAATAATTTCCTATTTCTCATAATGTTGCACATAATTCATATTTTAAGTTAATAGAAAAGTCTCTATGAGACATTATTGTAGACCATAATGTAATATATATATTTAACTCATGTACCTATTTTGGTAAGTTACAAAGGTAATGGTATATGGAAGGAAGTGTACGTCTCAAACTGAATACAACTATCATAACCTGCACTTAGTGATTTATCATAATACGGTAAGTATGATGAACATTATGGACATATTTGTTATTTTTATGCACGCCATAATGTTTATGCTATTAATTTTAATGTTATTGAATCATTGGACTAAGTGGGAGAATGTAAGATAATGGTCTAATAATTACAAGATAATTATCAGTTATGGTTAATGGTTAGTTATTTTTAAGAAGCCATAGTAATCATTTAATTTATTTAATGATAAATTGGTATTTATCCTTTAATGATAAATAAATCTTAATTGTTTATTTGGATACCTAATGGATTTTCTAGATTCAAGATGGAGATATAATTAAATTGGTTCTCTCTGTATCCATCCATTAGAATTATTCTCACCCGTGTATTTAGTTTTCATTAGAAAAGTAAAGATAAAGAGAGAGAAACCAATGTACTTGTGGGAATTAAAATTTCAATCATGGCTTTTTCATCTTACACACAATCATATACACTTTTCTTGGAGTGAAAATTACGTATTAAAGATCTTAAATCGTTGAATTTAATTGTTAGTGTACTTGATAATATTTATGAATAATATTTTATAGTACGAGTTGTTACTAACCGATATTGATTGGTACAAATCAATACAAGCCTATATGACCAGTACACATTAGTACAAAAATTGAAATAGTAAGATACTAGTATCATTTGTTTTCTCAAAAATAGCATAAATACTAACTACTCTAATAATTACTCACATATTATTTTATAATTTTATTAATTTTTTAATATTTTTATTAATTAAGTTAATGTCATTTAACTCATAATATTAAATTTATTCAATAATTTTATATATAGTATAAATTAAGATAACTTGTTCTCATCCTTAAAATAAAAAATTACTTTTTTTTAACTAGATTGTGGCACAATCACTAATGTTATAAAGTAAAAAATTATATTTAAAAAAAATCTGGTTGTAAATAAAAAACTAATTAGTGATTAGTTTTTATTAAATTTTTTAAAATATATTTAATTACCTTTAAATTTGTATCATTGTTAATATATTTTTTTTATGATTTTAATTAATTTAAATTGATGTCCGATAATCTGACGACATCAACCCTAGGCCCTAGGCATGGACTCTTGGGTCAAAGTCCAGCCTGAAGACTCGAGTGGGGATTAAGGCTACAGCATACAGAGCGCAAACAATGTAGTTGTGCTTTTAAAAAGGGGAGTAGTTTCATGGAGAAATTGTGGTGGCTGCATCTGAAACACAGTTTCATCGTTTGTTTTGCTGCTGTCTCCTTTCTTATTGTGCTTGTTTCTTCTTCTTCTACTTCTTCCGTCGGTATCCACCGATTAGGTATTCCAATTTCCAAACTTCATTTCATCGTTTTTGTTATTATTAATTTTAATTGAATTTGTTTATAAATGAATGAAATAGATGAGAAA
>JBBYHL010433909.1:8208-19010 GCA_038381835.1 Adansonia madagascariensis
TCTCCTACTAGTCATGCTAATATTCCCAATTATCTTTACATTGAACAACATGCATTGATTGATGAAATCTTTAGACAAAATGTGTTGCACCTAGCCCTTAGATTATACCACTTTGGATAGAGAGTTTTTTAGGCTTTGTTAGAATGGTAGAGATTTTGTGATTCTGCTAAGGTTACTGAACAAATAAAAGGCTAAGGTCGAGGACAGTGTCCAAATAGATTTCCTTGTTCTCTTGGATTTGGATGGTTCTAGTTTCAATCGGTTGTGATTGGTGTTTAATAATAGGATGACTCTCTTATCTCACATATGCTACCTATTCCCCTCTTGGTCGGCATGAATATGTATTATAGGACTAGCTTCTGAAAGATTAAATACTATGAAGTGATTGCCTTTCAATTTGTATTTCCTTGATCTCCGGCAAAAGTGTTGGTATGATAAAGATTGAGCATTTTAAGGTAATTGCATTTTAACTTGCACTTCCTCAGATTCCTGTCAGAAATGTTGGTATAATAAAGGTTGATTATTTTGATATAACTGCATTTCAACTTATACTCCTTGGATCCTCGGCAAAAGTGTTGGTATGTTAAAGATTGAGTATTTTAAGATAATTTCATTTCAACTTATATACTCCCCAGATCCTCAATAGAAATGTTGTTACAATACAAGATTATTTGTAATAATAATAATTATTATTTTATTGGGTCATAGTTTTACTTTTGCATGGAACTTTCCTATTTGCTAAAGTCAAAGACCATTCTTTTTGTGCAATTATTTTTGCATCTGCCCCTTATGAAAGGGCACCAATGTTAATATGAAGGCTAGTGTCCACTGATTGTATATCTTAAATGTTAACGATTGTCTTTAAGCATGTACTTCCCAGCATCCTTGGCAGAAGTATAAATAATACTTACTGGGTGCAAACAGACTTGTTTATTTCGAGTAACTTCATTAAACTTGCAGTACTTCACCCTTGAAAAATGAAAAAAAAAAAAACTTAAATCAATATGCATGAATACATATATCTTGTCAACACTTGCTTTTATTTTTATCCATGTATGTATGTTAATAAATGGAAAAATTAATGTATAAATTAATAAACAAATGAATGAATAAATAAATAAATGAAGGAATGAATGATTAAAACAATATGATGTGCCACATCATGGTTGGCCTAAATTAACGTGCCCAAAGGAAGTGTAGTTTGAGTATACAGGCCTAATCACATGATTAAGGGCTAAAAGAGTCAACTTGGTGTATTATGTGCTCAGTAAAGAAGATCCTTAAAAATTCTAGAAGTCTTATTGAGCAAGAAAGTCAGCAGCATGCAAATTAGGAAAATTTTAAGTTTGCAGATTATTACTTAATTCCCAAGGACTTATGTTTTCTTAGGAAGGTTTTAATTCCTTAGCTTGCAAGGAAATTAATTCCATTGACTATTTTACTTTCTTTGTCAGCAAGCAATACCTTAATTAATTATTTAGGATTCAATTTTCTTCCTTGTAAAGGTCTATGGCCAAATCTTCTACTATAAATAGGGGGACCTTATACTTGTTTATGGGACATTCAGAGTTGATCAATAAAGTAGCTGATTATTTTCAGTTCTTTTCTCTTATCCAAGTCTTCTTGGTGGCAAGTTTGTGATACTTATCTTTTAGGTTTCTCATCCCTAAAAGTAGCGTCCAACCCTTATATTGATTGTGGCGAGGATTCTTATCAATCAATTAAGTTTATTCCTTCCATCTTTCTAACTTTTAGATTTCATATTTTATTTTCTTATATTTTTGTTTTGAACCATTAGAGACTTATTTCCATTAAGTTTTATTCTTATATGGTTCATCATTATTGGTATTAGAACTAAGGTTTTTAAGGTTTTTAAATGATAAACACCATGTCAAAAGGTAGCGAGACCCATACACTACCAAATCCAAGATTGTAGCAAGGAATGAGTTTTGACCAAGCTCATCCCGTTACACTTGAACGTAATAATGAAGAGCTTCATACACGTATGGACTGGCTTATGCATATGGTGGATAGATTGGCCATGAATCAACCACAATGCAATTAGTGGCAATGACAACAGGTTGAGCATGATAAGGATTATAACTATGATGATATGGGCATAGAAGGTGAAGCTGAAGAAGCACCAAGGCAATGCTAGCAACCAAGAACCTCTGATAATATCATTCCACAATTTCGTGGAATAAGCTCCCCCAAAGAGTACTTAGAGTAGGTACAATGTGTTAAGAAAGTCTTTGAGTGTCAAGAATACATTGAGGCTAAAAAGGTAAAACTCATAGCTTTAGAGTTTACTGATTATGTTAATCTGTGGTGGGCGAATCTGAAGATGCACAAAAGGTGTGAAGGAGAAAATCAAGTCTTAACATGGAGGCTTATGAAAAGGCTTATGGAAAAGAGGTTTGTACCTCAATACTATAAGCAAGAGTTATTCAGTTACAAACTTTGCAACAAGGAGCCTATTACGTTGAAGATTATGTGAAAGAGTTTAAGATGTTAATGACGCGGTGAAATCTACAAGAGGCTCAAGAACAAACCATTGTAAGATTCATTAGTGGGTTGCATAAGGAGATTACAGATTTGGTAGAGTTACAACCATATGCCATATTAGATGATGTGATTACATTGGCTGTGAAGATGGAAAGGCAATGTAAAATAAGCTTATTTAGGGTAAGTACATCTTACACCTCATCTTTTTCTTTATCTTATATCTTCAAAACAATAACAAAAGCTGAAAAAAAAGAAGGATCCTACTAAGGTGACCCTGGTTGAAAAAGGGAAAAAGAAAACTAAAAATTCCTAACCTTCAACAAGAAATATGGCATAATGTGTTTTAAGTGCCTCGGGCTTAGACACATGGCTTCTTAATGTCCTAACAAGAAGGTGATGATTGTTCGTGAATCAGATGAAGAATTTGTTAGTGAAGATGAATTAGATCCAGAAGTAAAAGCGGAAGAAGAGCAAGTTACACTTCCTGAAGACAGCGAATTGCTTGTTATTCACAGCAATCTAGCCATACAATCAAAGAAAAAAGAAAAATAACAGGAGAATATCTTTCACACTCATTTGCAACATTAATGAGAAGGTATATGGTTTAATCATTAATGGAGGGAGTTGCACTAATGTAGCTTATACTACATTAGTTAATAAATTAAACCTCACTACTAAGCATCTACATCCTTATCATTTGCAATGGCTAAATAACGAGGGAAACCTGAGGGTTACAGAATAATTGAAGGTGCAATTTACCGTAGGACGATATAAAGATGAAGTAACATGTGATGTGGTACCAATGAACGCAAGCCATGTGCATTTTGAAAGATGTTGGCAATTTGATCGAGACATTGTGCATCATGGGCATGCAAACACCTATTCTGTTTTTAAGGATGGTAAACGTGTGCTAATGACACCTTTTAGTCCTTCTAAGGTAATGCAAGACCAATTGGTGATCAGCAAAGTAACGAAGGAGAGCTTATTTGCCAACAAGAGGGAGGTAAAACATGCTCTAATAAACAATGAGATTGTTTACTTATTGATAGTTAAAGAGATTTCAAGGGAAGATGGAGCTGTCCATCCAAAATTGGATAAGATATTGAAGGAATTTTTGGATGTTTTCCCCAAAGAAGTTATAAAAGAGTTACCACCAATTTATGGAATAGAGCATCAGATTGATCTCATTCCTAGTTCAACTTTTCCCAATAGACCAGCATATGGAAGAAGCTAAGGAGCTCCAACGGCAAGTAATGGAGTTAATGGAGAAGGACTTTGTTAAAAAGTCCATAAGTCCATGTGCAATACCAACTCTTTTGATGCCTAGAAAGGATGGATCGATGTGCATATGCATAGACAATCAAGCTATTAACAAGATTACAATCAAATACTGCTATCCTATTCCACGGCTTGATGACATGTTGGATGAGTTGCATGGCTCCTCTATCTTTTTGAAGATTGATCTAAAGACTGAATACCATTAAATTCGAATAAAGGAAAGTGATGAATGGAAAACAACCTTCAAAACTAAGTTTAGGTTGTATGAATGGATAATTATGCCTTTTGGCTTGTCCAATGCTCCTAGCACATTCATGCGGCTAATGAATCATATTTTACGAAAATTCATTGGTTATTTTGGTGTTGTTTGTTTTGATGACATACTTATCTATAGCAGAAGCAAGACAATGGCACAAGGGTTATACATGCCTTTGCCCATACCTGAACATCCCTAGGAACATGTAAGCATGGATTTTGTTTTAGGTTTACCTAAGACATCACAGGGAAAAGATTCGATAATGGTTGTAGTTGATCACTTTTTGAAGATGTCACACTTTATTCCATGCCACAGAAATGACGATGCCAGCCATGTAGCTGATTTATTCTTTAAGGAAATAGTTCGACTACATGGGAGTCCTAAGAGCATTGTTTATGATCGTGATGCTAATTTTCTAAGCTATATGTGGAAAACTTCATGGAAGAAGCTTGGAACCAAGTTATTATTTAGCATAGCTTGTCATCCACAAACTGATGGGCAAACTAAGGTGGTGAATAAAACACTTTTAGCTTTGCTTAGGACGGTGGTCAAGAAGAACCTAAAGAATTAGGATGAGTGCTTGGCATATGTAGAGTTCGCTTACAATCGTAGTGTACATAGCGCTACTAAGCATTCTCCTTTTGAGGTGGTCTATGGTTTCAACCTAACTGTACCTCTTGATTTAGCATCAATACCGAATAGTGAAAAGAGTTGTATAAATGGAGCTAAAAAGGCTCAAATGGTGAAGAATATGCATAAGAAAGTTAAAGAATAGTTCGAGAAGAAGAACAAAGCTTATGAAAGATCAGCAAACAAAAGGAGAAAGCAAGTTCCATTCAAATTGGAAGATCTTATGTGGATTCATCTTTGCAAAGAGAGGTTGCCAAATCAAAGGAAGTCTAAGCTGATGCCATAAGCTAATGGTCCTTTTAGGGTCCTTGAGAAGGTAAATGATAATGCTTACAAGCTTGACCTACCGAAAGAATACAATATGAGTACTACATTCAATGTTCAAGATCTTACACCCTATTTGGAAGACACCTTGGATAATGGAGATGATGTGGATTTGAGGACAAATCCTTTTCAACAAGGGGGAGATGATGTGTCATATCATGGTTTGCCTAAGTTAACAGGCCCAAATGAGGAGAAGTTTAAGTATATGGCCTAATCACACAATTAATGGCTAAAAGAGTCAACGTTGTGCATTATGTGCTCAGTAAAAAAGATCCTTGAAGATTCTAAAAGTCTTTTTGAGCAAGAAAGTTAGCAGTATGCAAATTAGGAAAATTTTAAGTGTGTAGATTATTACTTAATTCCCAAGGCTTTATGTTTTTTTAGGAAGGTTTTAATTCATTAGCTTGTAAGGAAATTAATTCCATTTTACTTTCTTTGTCAACAAGCAATACCTTAATTAATTATTTAGGATTCAGTTTCTTTTCTTGTGAAGGTCTTTGGCCAAATTCTCTATTATAAATAGGGGGATCTTATGCTTATTTATGGGACATTCAGAGTTGATCAATAAAGTAGCTGATTGTTTTTAGTTCTTTTCTCTTATCCAAGTCTTCTTGATAGCAAGTTTGTGAGACTTATCTTTTAGGTTTCTTATCCTTAAAAGTGGCATCCAACCCTTTATTGATTATGACAAGGTTCTTATCAATCAATCAAGGTTTATTCCTTCCATCCTTCTAACTTTTAGATTTCAGATTTATTTTCTTATATTTTCATTTTGAACCATTAGAGACTTATTTCCATTGAGTTTTATTCTTATAAGGCTCATCACAATATCTCATGAGACGAATTAAATGTCAAGCAATAAGCTAAATATCAGCCATGAAGATTATTGTAGAGTCCAAAATCTACTGGATTTGAGTCATGATTCTACACTGTCATTTCATCAACCAAAACCATTGATTTATTTGTTCATAGTTGGTGTACATTTACGAGATTTAAAAGAACAAGAAACAAAAAGACTACTCTTGTAAACACTTCATTTTTCTAACTATGCTGGTGCTTTTAGGGAGTCTTTGCAAGCACTAGTCATTCTTTTTAAACCCTGTACTTACAAAATCCTTCATGGTCACTTCATTTGCATGCCTTGTATTTACCAAACCCTATATTTACAAGTCCCAATAGCCAAATGGTTGTCTGCATAATCATTTTATTGCCCTAAATATTCTAATGCCTCTAATAACGAGGCAGGAGTTTAGCATCAACATTCATCCCTGGTCCAAACTAGATTATGCCAGCATCAAGTAGCTTCTGAACTTTCTTTTTGAAGGTAAAGCATGCTTTTATTGAATGTCCTCATATTCTTGCATGGTATTCACAATGTTCACTAATGTTATACCATTCAGGATAAGGAGGTTGATATGGAAGAATGTATTTGGGAACAGCAAGCTGATGTTAAAGCAATATAAAGTACAGTTCCTTATAGGTTAGTGGGATTAAATCAAATTTATGATTCTTTCGTGATCTTTTCTTGGTATGGTCATCGAAAAATGACTACCTAGAACTGATGAGACTTGCAAGGTTGAGAGACAAACTAATTCGTATAAATGTAGAATTATGTGGGTTTATTTCAATCATCTGCATAGACCAAGGGTTAGGATTTTGATCTGATGCTTTACTATGTCCAATCTTTAAATCTTTAAGTGCCAAGGGTTGGGTTAAGGGCAATGGTAATCCTTAGGGATCACACAAAAGATCTTTCACAATTTTTGTCAAACCAAATTATTGCTCTTTTATCTCTTAAATCTCATGTCCCATTCCTTTGACTACCTCTTCCAGAGCACTTACTCGGGCTTCCAATCAATCTCTTAGATTCTAACCTTCTGAATTCATCAAGGATAAGGGTGTTCTTAGGCAAGGCTCATTTTTTAGACCCTCGATCATTTTTATCAAATTTTTGATCTGTTTTTCTATTCCCTGGACTTCATGACCAAATTTTTCTTGAATTAACTCTAACACGTTGATTCTTGCCCCAATATTTTTATCCATGTCATGATGCTTAGGAATACAATAAATGGAATTATTTTAGTATATTATAAAAATTATGAATGTCTGACATATAAAGGCATGAACTTGGTAGATGTAAAAAAAAGATGCAGAAATAAATTTATAAGTTTCTATAGGATATGAATATCGAGCCAAAACAAACTAAGAAAATCTTTCATAATATAGCAAACGAATGTGAAAGTAAATATAACATATCACAGCAACACAACAACACTTATTAATATAAAAAATATATATCAAATTATAAAAGTAAAAGGTTAAAAGTGTTCCCCCTTTGTACTTAATTGTGTACCCTCTAGAATTAGGTATGGCTCTAACTAGGTGAAGCCCCTTATGGTTCATTACATGAGGCTTGAGTTAATCATCTAAACAGGTTCTCGAATTCTTCCCCGAGTTTGAAAAGAATTGACGAGGTACCTTAATCATTACCTATCGCTGATTTAGGTTGGAAAGGGTTCAATTGGAGTGAGAGTATCTTCCATGCCCATAACGAGACTAACACCTCGGGCAGGCATAGAAATTTACACCCGGTAGGCTTTTCACTAGCCCAAACAGAGGCTAACACCTAAAAGACAGAGCTACTTTGCCCCTCATAAAAACATTAGGAACCTATGCCCCCTCTATATATGTGGAAGAGAATCTAATGCATATCTATGTGCACAATGTATGTGGGGCAATAGCTTACCTTTTATGACTCAACAATTTCAAAAATAACAAAAACCCTATCCTAAATTCCCCTAAAAATATTGATGCAAAGGGAACAAGAGTGTTAGTGAAAAATATGCACATATATACCAAAATTTCCATACAAATCAATTTCTTTTTTGAAAATATCAGGAATTATAGTTAAATACCGATTGAAACCAAATAAATCAAAATTTTGTTAACATGTAATTAATTTTAGGCCTGACTCTCTAACCTATTCCCAATGGAGTCGCTAAGCTGTCGTAACATGGCCCAGATACAAATCCTGACCAGCCCGACTTAAAATGGTAAATGTATCCATTATTTCTGTATAAATATCCATATATAATTATTTCCTTTTATTTTTAGGGGCCCATATCAGCATTTATATTATTTTTCATACTTGGGGACTGATTTGTCGAGATGAATAGCTCACTTGACTTCTCTAAATAGTCGTTACAAAAGTACCATTTATTTTGGAGTCACCACCAATCTTATTTTAGCTAGGTTAGATTGGACACCAATCGGAGTTCATATTTCAAGGGTTACTAAACCCATAAAAACAAACTCTAAGGTCTGTGCTCATACCGGAGATCACTTAAAAGGGATCGGGAGTAGGTTAAAATCACAAGGATTAACCTTCTCGTGATGCCCAGCAATCAGTACCTATTAATCACATGTTAACTTAAATTTTGATTTTTATTGAATGTCAACATTTGATATTTATTTGGTTTTAATATTTAATATTTAACAATAATTCCCATAATCTTTTTATTAAACTAGTTTATTATTCCAAGGAAAGTTGGGTTTTATTACTTTTAGAAATCATAAAATTATTAGTACCCTCTCAAAAAATTAAGTGGACACGAATTCTTTATCGTACCCTGCTGAAGAACCATGCGGCATACGAAAGGTTTTATTTTTTCAAAATTGAAAAATCCTGACTTCCTATTTAAAAAGGATATCTCGCTATTAAAATAATCCATAAAATTCCTTATCTATTCTAGCAGGAATCCTATGTATTAATTTAATTAGGGGACATTGCCTTATTTATAAAAATAATTTTATTATAAAAAATACAAACTTTATGACCTAGAAATGACCTACTATGATGACCCTATTCTTAATGTATACTTTCAACTTGAAAGTATCCTATCACTCATATAGGATTTAGTTCTAATGCAAAATTATGAAAATACCCTTAGCGTATACCTTCTGCATGAAAGTATCTCAGTAACCCCTAAAGGACTCAAAAATGATTGAAAAAAAGTGAACCTATCCTAAATATGCACTTTCGACCTGAAAATATCCTAATGCTTATCTAAGACTAGAAGAAAAATTATGAAAATGCCATTAAGGTTATCGAGATAGGGTATACCTTCGACATGAAAGTATCTCAGTAACCCTAATGAGCTCTAAAATGATGAGAACTGGATGAAACTCTCCTAAATATGCACCCTCGATGTAAAAGCATCTCGATTCTATCTAGGACTCGTTTTAAAAAATTTTCCAAAATGCCCCTAGGGTATACCTTCGACGTGTATCCCGGTACCCTAATGGACACTAATGATGAAAAGTAGATGAATTTAGTCTAAATGGAAAAGCTAAAATTTTAAGCTTGGCTTAAAATGCAAAATATACAATCAAGCCCTTAAATTTTTTAAAATTACATTTCGTATCCTTCGAAGACCGAACAAATACGAAAACTTTTGAAAATTTTTATATCCCTACGGAAGGCCATAGAAATAATATAAATCTTTAAAATTGGTAAAATGTCCATTTTACCTAAAGACTAAGATTTGCTATTTAGTCCCTAAACTTTTTAATTTTGCATTTAGGTCCCTAGATGTACAAAATATCATAAGATATCACAAACACATAAAAAATACATACGAAAAACACAACATATACATCCCCAAAGTTTGGCCAACACCTTGGCCTTGAGAAAAAAAATTTCAATTATTCGCAAACTAGTCCTTAAACTTTCCAAATTTGCATTTTAACCCTTATATGGAAAATCATCACAAAAAAATCATAAAAAAAATCACCAAACAAGCAAGGAATCAACATAAAAATCATGGCAACAATATGCAACAAGGTTCGGCCAAGCATTTTTAGCCATAAAACATAATTTTTCATATTTTGTAATTTAGTCCCCAAACTTTTTAAAATTGCAAAATGACCCTTAAAGTGTTAAAAACACCTAAAAACATGTTTACAAACACATAAATCAGAAATCTCATGGCTTACAAAGCTCTCAGCCAAGCCAAAAATGTCATAAAAAACTTTTACAAATTTTGCAATTTAGTCCCTAGTTTACTAATATTACCAAATAATCAAAAAATCATTAAATCAAAATAAAAATAAGCACAAAATGATCATGAACAATTCCAATCAGATTCGGCCAAGGTGAAAAACATGAAATATATACATCATTTGACATAAAAAATTATGGAAATGAGCATAAATAATTATTATCAAACTTAAATCAAAGTAAAATCATAAACTTAATATAATATTATTCTAATCAACATATCAACATCAAAATAACATGAAAGAAACATCAACATAACATGAAAGAAACATCAACATGAATACAACAAAATCAAAATCATAACAACAAGAAGAATATTATATACATATAAAACAAGATTTAGCTAAACAAAACAAAAAATACAAAAAAAAAATTAAAGCCACCATGTTTAGCCTTTCAACATAGATGAGAATCCATAAGCCTTAACATGATTTTGGCTAATGAATAAGGATGAAGATGAATCAAAATGAAGAAAAGAAAGGAAAACAAGTGTTATACCTTAAGAAAAAAACTTGAAAAACTAAGTAAAAATGTATATTTTTAGTGTTTTTTCTTCCAAACTTTCTTCTTTTTCTTTAAATAGCCAAAAAGCTCCTTTCAAATTCATGCTTCCCCTATTTATAGGGGAAGCCTTCGGTCCAAAGGCTGAACAAACAGCCCTTGGTTGAACATCTTTCTCTTTTTTTTTCCTTTTTTTTATTTAAGTAATAATTGGCTTTTTTAATTGATTTGATTTTAGATTAAAAGTGA